>VZRI01011466.1:2595-31474 GCA_013397515.1 Upupa epops
CTCACCCTCTGCTCTGCTCTGCACTGGTGAGACCCCACCTGCAGTACTGGGTCCAGTTCTGGAGGCCCCAACATCAAAAGGACACAGAGCTCCTGGAACGGGTGCAATTGCAATGCTCAGAGGGCTGAGCACCTCCCCTGTGAGGTCAGGCTGAGAGGTGGGGTTGTTCAGCCTGGAGAAGAGGAGGCTCCCAGGGAACCTCAGAGCAGCTCTCCAAGCACTGCAGGGGGCTACAAGAGAGCTGGGGGAGGGCTGCTGACAGGGGTGGCAGCGAGAGGACAAGGGGAAAGGGTTCCAGCCTTGAGGAGGGGAGACTGAGGATGGCCATGAGGAACCAACTCTTTGCTGTGAGGGTGCTGAGATGCTGGCACAGGGTGCCCAAGGCTGCCCCATCCCTGGCAGTGTTGAGGGCCAGGCTGGCTGGGGCCCTGAGTACCCTGCTCGAGTGAAGGTGTCGCTGCCTGTGCAGAGGGTTGGGACTGGGTGATCTTTGAGGTCCCTTCCAACCTGAACCTTTCTGTGAATCTATCGATCAGTTAAACTAGTTTGAAAGCTGAGTAAGGAATGAGAACACATCTGCATGAAATTCAGCTTCAGACAGGCAGTAGGGTTCAAATCAACCCTGGCACTACTCACCAAAGAAAGGCACGCAGGGGGGATTGATGGACTTGAGCTTAGCCAGGTATTTCTTAAAGTGATCTTGACTCAACTCAACTGCTTCATCCAAAACTCTTTTCTTCCTTTCCTGCAGCGCCTAAGTTGCCCAAGAGAAAAAAGACCTCTCAAAGAGCATCCCTCAGCAGTCACTACCTCCTCTAGCAGCCTCTTCCTCCTGTCCACATCAGAACCGATGCAGTACAGATGTGTTTCTGCCTTCAAGGATCTCTCATCCAACAGCAGTTGGGTGTTTTAGCCATCCTTTCAGTCCCCATCCCCTTCCCTCCCGTGTTTCTAGCACAGGCAGGAATTCCTGCTGCTAAAATACTCCAGCAGAGGGTTCTCAGCCCTGGGATCCTCCTTTCTCACACCCAGAAAGAGGTGGATTGAAGCAACAGGTTTGTTTCAGACAGGTTAATGGGAAGAAAACCCATCAAACCCTCCGGGTTTCCTCTTTTAGGGCTAAATCCACATGAGAAACCGTCTGCTGAGATACCCCACTTCCCCTCACAAACCCTGAGAGACACCCAGCTCCGCTTCCTCTAGGTTCTCCCCTAAACAACGACCACTTCCCCACTCTTCTCTGTCTCCCACACCAAGAGGGACTGTAGACTCTGCTCTGGTTTGTCCAGTGCCCCCCAGAAGGTACCTCAAAGGTGTGATCCAGCCTGTACACTGACACAGAGTTCATGGCGCTGACGATCTCCAACACCCCGTTGAAATTATTCAGATCTTGGAAAACCTGCAGGATCTCTATAATCCTGCTCAGCACAGCCACTCGCTCCTCAAAGTTCTCGGTTTCCACGATGCACCTAAGCGAAAAGATGTCGCTGATCAATACAACCTGATGTTTTAGCAGCTACTAAAGCAAAGGTTTCCAGGCAGAACCGATGCAGCACGCACGGGATGTGTGTTGTGGTCACTCCTGACAACCCTGAGTACGAATGTACGTCAGTGTTTTCATCAGAGAGGGAGAAAAGTGGTGCTGGGTGCTGTCCTTCCTTCAGCACCCTTAGATGTGCATTCAGTTTGGGTACCTCAGTACAGGGAGGGCACTGAGGGGCTGGAGAGAAGGGCAGCAGGGCTGGGGAAGGGGATGGAGAGCAAACCCTGTGAGGAGCAGCTGAGGGAGCTGGGGCTGGGCGGTCTGGAGAGAAGGAGGTGAGGGGAGAGCTCTGCACCTCTCTGCAGCTGCCTGGCAGGAAGGTGCAGAGAGCTGCTCTCTTCTCCCAAGGGGCAAGGGACAGGAGCAGAGGAAACGGCCTCAGGCTGCCCCAGGGGAAGGTGAGGTTGGCCCTGAGGAGAAACCTCTCCCTGGACAGAGTCCTCATCGTTGGCACAGGCTGCCCAGGGAGGGGGTTCAGTTGCCAGCCAGGCATGGAGAATTGGAGCTCAGGGCCAGGGTCTGTGGGTGGCGGCCTTGGGACAGTTAGGGTCAGGGTTGGACTGATCTTGAAGATCTTCTCCAACCCGAACCATTCCATGAGGTGCTGCAGAAACATCAGCAGACCCGACTGCAGCAAAAACATCTTCCAGTCTTGAACCAAAAATCTGACACCCTGCAGCCACCTCAAGATCGAGGGGAAGAGAACGCAAAGAGCAGAAACCCACTGCTCTCTGGACTCCTGCAGGAGTTAACGCCGGGAGGCTCCCCTCCCCCTGTACTTACTTTTCAAACCAGAGAGTCAGATTTGTTGTGTGACGAATCATTTTCAGCAGATTGGGGGAGTTAATTTCCTTATCTTCCTTCGTCCACACGCTACCGACGAGTTCCGAAGGCTGCACTGCCCTGATAACGACACAGCCAGACGCACAAGAGCGCTCAGCGCAAATCAGAGTCGGATGCTCTGTGTTTGCGTGAGAAGATGATTCCTTCCCTTCATCACGACTTGGTGTTTAACAAATACAACCTCATCTACTGCAAGAAGAGCGACTGCACGTCCCTTCGTGAGGAGCATTTGACTACAGCGGGCAGGACGCTGTGATCTGAGCTTAAATTGGCTTCTCTGAATAGAGACAGGACTGGCTTTCATCTCCTCAAAGCTTCAGCACAGGAACCGTTTCCATTTTAAATAGGAAGGTGAAGTAGTTTGAGCAACCAGCTGGAAGAGTGGGTAGAGACCGTGCTGCCCCTGAAGGTCACTCCTTCACCTTGAAGGGAAAATCCTTACAGGACTTTAACCTGACAAACACAGCTCTTACGTCAGGGTCACCAGAGCTACAAGTGCTTCTGACTGGCTCTACCAACTAGAGGGGACTTGGTTTCGCTCGATTCATCTTAACCCCCCCTACCCCCGAGCACGAGTCCAACCCCTACCTGTACAGGTCGGACTCGAGAAGCGTCAGCTGCCGAGCAATTTCTATGGGATGCAGGGTCATGAGGTCCAGCGCCTCGCTGTGCCCGACGCGCCAGATGTGCCACTCGATGGGGGGCGGTGGGCTCTCGAAGGTGATGTTGTGGCTAATGCCGTTGGCTTGAGCTTTCTTTCTCTTGATGATTTTGGCAATTGATTCCACCCACTTCTTCATGGATTTTCCTGTGCAAGAACAACCATAACCCCCCCGTCTCTTTAATACTCTATCCGTTGCAGCAGAGAATCAGAGTCATAGAAGAGTTTTGGCTAGAAGAGACTCTCAAGATCATCAAATCCAACCTTTTCCCAGCCCTCTCAGCACTACGAATCCCTGTTACCCTTCTCTTCAACACCTCCAGGGCAGAGGGCTCAACCTCCTCCCTGGGCAGCTGTTCCAGTGTCTGACAACCCTTCCAGGAAAGAAATCCTTCCTGACATCCAACCTGACCCTCCACTGCTGCAGCTTAATCTTAGATCTTACTGGATGTTAGGAAGAAGCTCTCTCCTGAGAGAGTGGTTGGGCACTGGACCAGGCTGCCCAGGGAGGTGGTGGAGTCCCCATCCCTGGAGGGGTTTAAAAAACAGCCTTGAGGCTGTGGCCTAGGGGTTGGGAGAGCTGTTGGGGTGAGGGCTGGGCTGGGTGATCCTGGAGGTTCTTTCCAGCCATGAGGACTCTATGATTTAAGGCTCTTTCCTCTCATCCCAACTATGGCCACTAGGGAGAACAGACCAACCCCTGTAATAAGGTCTCCCCTCAATCTCTTCTCCAGGCTAAACAGTCCCAGATCCCTCAGCTGTTCCTCCTACAACACAGGTTCCAAATCCTTTACTGGTCTGGTAGCCACCTCTGTCCCCAATCCAGCCCTTCAATGTCCATGGATAATTTAATGAGATCAATCCTGTACATGGAGTTAGAACTGTGTGTTTCTACAAGCAAATCAACTGGGTTTGGAGATCCCTACTGCCCAGCGTGCAGAGTCAAGGGCAGAATCATCGGGATAGCAACTAAAATTGTCTTGACAGTGCTGCTGCCCTCCCTCCAGGCTTCCAAAAAATCCTCCAGCTAGGCTGTCGCTCCTGAGGAAGCGACACCCAATGGCCAAGCTCCCTCTTTGAGAGAGTAGTGGGGTTCAGGTGGAGTAAGTGGGGAAAAATCCCAGTCTCAGTGTCCAAGGGGGAAGGAACAGACAGACTGGAGAGGGTCCAAAGGAGGCCCCCACGATGCTCAGGGCATCTCTGCTATGAGGACAGGCTGAGAGCGTTGGGGCTGTTCAGCCTGGAGAAGACGCTGTGAGGACCTTCTTCCGACCTTCCAGTGCTGAGAGGGGCCTCCAGGAAGGCAGGGGAAGGTCTATTCCCAAGGGTTTGTATGGACAGGACAAGGAGCACTGGGTTCCAGCTGGGAAAGGAGAGACTGAGGCTGGAGATGAGACAAAAGCTCTTCACTGGGAGGGGGGTTGATGGCTGGCAGGGGCTGCCCGGGGAGGTGATGGGGATCCCATCCCTGGAGTCACTGAAGGTCAGGCTTGCTGAGGCTCTGAGCAACCTGCCTGAGGCAGAGCTGTCCTGCTTGTGGAGGGAGGTTGGACTGGATGCCCTCTGGAGGTCCCTCCCAGTCTGGAACTTCTATGATTCTATGAATCTCTCAGTATAACCTGAGGAGGTGAGAGCCTGAACTAGTGAGGCAAGGATGAAGGTTACTGCTCAGAAGTAACTACTCTGTTGAGGTAAAGACATCCTAACGCTTGGGGGGACTGCTGGAAGCTGCTGAAGCTCCAGGTCAAAGCTTGCTCATGTAAAGGGGGAGTCTCATAACCAGCTCAATGAAAGACATTCAAATCACTCGTGTGTGTAAAGACACTCTGATGCCTAAACCCTGTGAGGATTAGAGCAGCAGGCTGGAGCAAACAGTGGAAGAAGAACAACCCCACGACCACACGTTACCTCTTACACTGGAAATAAAGGTCTCCAGTCTCTCCAGTAGCTCCAGATCTCTTTCAAAGTCGTAAAAATGATGCTCTACCCAGTGACGGAAAACATTCAATATTCTGAGAAGAGAGGGAAAAAAGAGAGAGGTTTGATTTAAGGATTAAACCAAGGAATTTGAGGAAAAACCCTGAGTTACAGCTTCAGGGAGGCAGTGAAACTTCTTCCCAGGGAGGGTCCTGGAGCACTGGCAAGTGTTCTGTCCTACTTACACAGGTTTGTACCTGCTCCCACGGCTGTATCAGGTCCAGCTCTCCCATAAGGGAAGTATCAGGTCCAACACTTCCTACAAGGGAAACCCTAAACTTCCTCCTTCCTCTTCAACTTCTTGAACAGACTACCAAGAAATCAGCCCCTAAAAGTGAATGCCAGCTGCTCTTCTGCTGTCTGTACCAGAATAAAGACCACTTCTGCAGGTCAAGAAGTGGAGCCTGTACCTCAGAGCCTGGGCTGAACGAGTGCACCTTTCCTGAAGGGTGAGGAAAGATCTCATCTAGCATCAGAGACCCTCCCTGTGCCAACTGAACAGGCAGAACAGAGTGAGGGGGTTACCTGAGAGCCCACGGCCTCAGACTTGGAGGAGTTGTGGTTACTCCTGTCCCACTGCTGTTGCAGAAGGGGCTCAGCCGTGTGCAGAGTGCTGCTGCACTTCACAGCTCAGCAGAGTGAGGTAATCCAGCGCTAAGCGTGTATCAGCCTGGTGTCTGGGCTGCAAAGTGGGGGCAAGAACATCTGAGAGGGATGGGGCAGACAAGCGATTGCAATCTGCCAGTCTGTTGTGAGTCAGAGCGACGGAGGAGTCGGCTGGGTTGGCTTAGTCAGATGAAAGGTGCTCTAGGTGGATAAATGAACCAGCTCTCCACTCCCCAGTGTCAAGAAGCAGCTCGATCACATGAAAGGGTGGCTGCCCAAGCAGGTCGTTTAGGCTGGGAATTAAGGAGAGCTCCCAACTGTCAAGAGGAGCTGTGTTTTCTAAGTGGTTCCCAGTAACTGTCAGCGAGGATCTTATCTCCTCAGCCTTTGGGATACGGTGGCAGTTACGCTGAAACTGCCAGGCAGATTGCCTGCATCTGCCGACGGCTCCTCCAGCTTGGCACCTCCTCCTCCTCCTCATGAGCTCACATGCATTCAGCCTAATCAAAGGCGTCACCATTTCCACATCTACAGCGTTTTCTATGAGACAGGGAGGGAAGGAAGGGATAAGCATCTTCACATTCGCCATCCTCTCCTCAAATCTCAGTGCTACTCACACCACTGGGATTGTGCTGGGCACAGCAATCCAGCAGCTCCAGTCTGAACACTGACTCGCACCCGTAAGGCAGCTCAAAGAGTCTCAAGGTACTGGAAACACACAGCAGGCACCTCTGTGGATGGATGCAGGGGCAGTTACTGGGGGGAAAACACGTGCTGAGAGGCAGCTCTCCATGAACTCTGGAGCTGACAGAATGCTAAGGGCCTGATAACTCTGTCCAAGGCCATGAGCACACAGCAGCCTCAAGGTCACTGCCAAGTGGTGTAACTTGGGTCGCATCCAAGGTGGCAGCTACGTATCAACAAGCACATGAACTTGTATTTCTTTCTCTGTATCAGCAGGTATCTGAGGGAAAGAGGACTCCTCAGTGACTCTCTGATCTGGTGTGGCAGCGAGACCCTTCACTGCTGTAAATCGCTGCTGCTCTGAACGAGGGGCTGCAAATGACTAGGAGCAAGGAGGTGATCGGTCCTGAACATCAACTTGTTAACACTACTAGTACAAACAGCTTGATGACACAAAAGTTATTCTAGCAAATACTGGTTGTGATCAGGGTCTCCTCCTGCCAGGGAAACAATTAGCCCCGTTCATGCTCATTCCCCAAGGCAGCTCGGTCAGCAGGACCTTGAAGACTCACTGCAGCTCGCTACAACGTGGAGAACAGACAAGAGGTGCCCTGTCTGGGGCTGGGAAAGGGAGTAAAATACCAGCAAAAAACAAATGGAAACAGAGAAATTATCTCCATAAGGCTCGGTAACAAGGAGCCCATTCAGAACGCTGCCAGAAACCTTGCGAGCTGTCTGTCTCTCACCCACAGCCGCTCTGCAGAGCAGCCGTGCAGCGCTCTGGTGGGTGGTGATGGCAGCTGTGAGCGGCACAGAATGGCTGCAGCAACAGCAGAAGTCAGGATGAGTAATCGGAACCCGGGCTGGGATCTCAAGGCTGGCTGTAGAAGGAGATTAAGCTTCTACTTGACGGCACAGCAGTCTCCCCAAGAGATTAAAGTCTCTGGGGTGACCCTAAGTAATCAGGGAACTAAAACTCTGGCTGTTAAGAGAAGAAATGGAAGAGGCAATGAACCTGAGCTGGACCGGCTGGACGTATTCCTTGCGAAAGCGTTTGAGGTCTGCGCTGATGGGCTGCTCCCCCTTCTCAATCGCCTGCTTGTCTGCTTCGGTAGGCTCAGGCTCGGGGATTTCAAACCTGTGAATCAAACACCAAACCCCCGATGGCAATGAAGATAGAACACTCTGCAGGACACGAAGAGCAATGGCATTGAAAGAAAACCTCAGCGTGGTGAAGCTCGAGGACTCATCTCATATCCAGTTCACCCAGAATTCCCTCCTCCTCCCCCGGCGACGCGCTACCAACACACCCAGCTCGCAGCCTGACAGCTCCTCGGTCATCACAAGACGTCTAGACTCGGATAGGTTTTTAACTAGCTGCTGGCTTGATTGTTTGAAGATTAGAAGGAAGCTTAAGAGCTGCTTTATCGTGCTGAATTAGAACTCTGTTTGCATGACCAGTCTGCTTTTCAAATGAACTGCTCAGCACATTCCCCTTCGTATTTGCATGGAGACTCTGGTGTGCTCCAACATCAAGTGGAGCCGTTCAAAACGGCACCACCCTGCAGCAGAGGGCCCTACCTGATAGCTCATTCGTGTAATGAACTGACAAACAGTGAGAAGGAGGCCTGCATTAAAAACTGCAATGCTTCATCCTGTTTTGAAAGGTCCTGGCCACTGCAGTGTGAATGAACACAATGGGTCAGGTTGGAAAAGACCTTTAAGGTTACAGGATCATCCTGGTTGGAAAGGAGCTCCCAGATCCCCCAGTCCAACCATCCCCACCCCAACAAAACCCCTCAGTCCCTGAGAGACTGACAGACACAACCTGACCCCCTCCCTGCTGCCACTCGAGCAGGGTTGAAGCACCATGGCTACAGGGTTCTTCAACACCTCCAGGCAGGGGGACTCCACCACCTCCCTGGGAAGGCCCTGCCAGTGCCCAACCACTCTGGCTGCAGAGAATCTCTGCCTCAGAGCCAGTCTGACCCTCCCCTGCCTCAACTGCAGAGCAGTGCCCCTGCTGCTGGCAGCAGGCACCAAGGAGAAGAGGCCAACAGCCACCCCTCCACAGCCTCCCTCCAGGGAGTTGGAGAGGGCAGGGTGATCCCCCTCCCTCAGCCTCCTCTTCTCCAAACTCACCCTGCCCAGCTCCCTCAGCCTCTCCTCACACGACTGGTTCTCTCAACCCCTCCTGAGCTGGGTAGCTCTGCTCTGGACCCGTTCCAGCATCTCCCTGTCTTTCCTATCATGAGGGGCCCAGAACTGAACCCAGGACTCGAGAGGAGGCCTCCCAAGGGCTGAGTCCAAGGGCATGAGAACTCCCCTTCTCCTGCTGCCCACGCTCTTCCTGATCCAGGCCAGGATGCTGTTGGCCTTCTTGGCCACCTGGGCACCCTGCTGGCTCCTCTGAAGCCGGCTGTCTGCCAGCACCCCCAGGTCCTGTTCTGCTGGGCAGCTCTCGAGCCCCTCATCCCCCACCCTGCAGTGGTGCCTGGGGCTGCTGTGACCGAGATGCAGGACCCTGACATCCTTGTCCCTCAGACAATTGGCCTCAGCCCCTCGATCCAACCTGGCCCAGTCCCTCTGCAGAGCCTTCCTGCCCTCGAGCAGATCAACATTCCCACACCATTTGGTGTCAACTGCAAACTGCCCCAGGGTGCTCTCAATCCCCAGGTCCAGGCCATCACTAAAGGGATCAAACAAGACCTGACCCAACACCGAGCCCTGGGGGACAGTGCCGGTGACTGGCTGCCAGCTGGATCTCACCCCACTCATCACAGCTCTCTGCATCATCGCCTTCAGCCATCAACCCAACCCGCTCAATCCTGTCCCATGGCACCAAGGAGTTGGGAGCCCCCCTCTCAAAGCTCTTCAGAAAGGATGATCTTTGCTTACCTTTCAATCAGCAAACTCAGCAGCTCCTGGGGTTTGCAGAAGGAGCGGTAGGTGGTCAGGAAGGTCCGCACGAAATTGGGATCTGTGGGGATTAAATTAGAGGGGGTTTTAATCCCCTTGGAAAAGCTGAGAACTAAAATACACAAGGAATCAGAGAAAAGGGGCAGAAAATACACCAGGGGTGCAAAGTCGGGACCTGCAGCTTGAAAAATCAGCAGAAAAGTTGCTGTTTGGGAAGTTTTCGTAGATTCCTAGACTGGATCAGGTTGGAAGGGGTTGGATCACCCACTCCCAACCTCCCTGGCAGGAGCAGGGACACCCCCCACAGATATTTAAAAGAACTGAGGGCTCTTTTTGTATCAGAATCTGTGCAGAAATCTCTGTGTTAAGGAGACTCATTGATTTCAGACTTGTTCTCAGCTCATCTCTGCAATCTATTAGAGGAGAGTTACCAGCTACCACTGGTTAGCTGGAGTTACCAGCTGGGTTAGGGGTCCAGAGCAAAGGTTACACCACACCACAGGCTGTGCCAGCCGGACAGTGCCCAGGGCATGGTGATTCATAGATTCCTAGAAGGGTTCAGGTTGGAAGGGACCTTCAAGATGAACCCAGTCCCAACTCCCCTGCCAGGAGCAGGGACACCCCCCACCAGACCAGGGCGCTCAAGGCCCCAGCCAGTCTGGCCTTGGGAGGCCAGAGAGGGGGCAGCCACAACCTCCCTGGGCAGCCTGGGCCAGTGTCTAGCACCCTCATTGCCGTCCCTGGCCGTGATTCCCAGTCAGAGAGATCTGGAGCTCAGGGACAGGATGGGACAGCTGGGCTTCAGGGTTGGACTGGATCTCGAAGGTCTTTTCCAACCTGACCCAATCCTTACGATTCTATGAGCAGCAACAAAACCCAACCAAAAGATCAACGGATGAACTTCATTCCCACTGCAAGCCTGCCCGGACAGAGCGCACGGAACACAAGCTCAGGGGGGTACCTGCATACATGTGGTAGGTCAGCCTCTCGATGAGCTTCACCACCGTCCCTCCTTTGATGATGGGAATGCCGTTCCTGCTCTGCAAGTTATCCTCGAAGACAATGTTCTCCTCAGAGTCCTCCACCACAAACCGATAGACGCTCGGGCTGGGCAGCCGCAGCGGCTGTTCGTTTTCCTCTTGCAGCAAGACAGCATCCAGCATCCTATCCAGAGTGCTGCGATACTGCAGGGAAACGAGCGCCGCCATCCAGTTGCTCTTCTCTTCCGCAGACTTGGCGGCGAACAGGATGCTGTTGCCGTCTTTAGCCAGCAGCTCGAAGGCGTGCTTGTACTCGGCGGTGTCGTCTCTATCCACGATCTGCATTTTCCTCATGATGATTTTCTCCTTCAGCCGATACTCTGCGCTGCTGTAGCCGGGGAGCCGCGACTGCCCGTGGTTGGTTTTACAGCTGATCATTAAGCCGTCGAAGAGGAAGATGTGGCGCTCGTGTTTGGCTCCGACCTTGGTCAAGCTGCCTTCCATGAGGAACTCGTTGCAGCACTGCCCGATATCTTTGCCTTCCCAGCCGTCGATGTTCTTCTGGATTTCGTTCATCTTCTTGATGGCCAAGTGTTTGCTCCGTATTTGCCGGTTGTAGAAGCGACAGACGGGCTCCCTTGAAGGAAGAGAAGGGTTACGGTGCTGGCCTCACAGTTACACAGCTCCGCTCTCTCAATCGTTCCTTCTTTGCTCTAAAGAGGCTCTAAGCAGGTTTGCTGCTCCAAATGAGCCATGTGCACTGCTCTGGCCGAGCAGAGTACAACAGGGTGTACGTAAGAGGGACTCCAGTGACAGGAGAAGCTGAGGGAGCTGGGGGTGTTGAGCTTGGAGGAGACTCAGGGGGGACCTTATCCCTCTCTCCAGCTCCCTGAAGGGAGGCTGCAGTCAGCTGGGAGTCAGGCTCTTCTCCCAGGCACCCAGTGCCAGGATGAGAGGGCAGAGCCTGAAGCTGCCAGGGGAGGGTTAAGTTGGCTGTCAGGAAGCCCTTCCTCCTGGAAAGGGTGCTCAGAGCCTGGACTGGACTGCCCAGGGCAGTGGGGGAGTCCCCGTGTGTGGAGGTGTTGAAGGACAGCCTGGCTGTGGCCCTGAGTGCCCTGGGGTGGCTGTTGAGGTGCTGTTAGGTACTGGGCTGGGCTGGCTGAGCTTAGAGGGCTGTGCCAGCCTCAGTCACTCTGTGGGATGTGTTCAGGTTAAAAACAAGGACAGACTTTGCTGAGACCTGAGGCAGAAATTCCTCCCCCTGTGAGGGTGCTGAGGCCTTGGAACAGGTTGCCCAGGGAGACTGTGGCTGCTCCATCCCTGGCAGTGTTGAAAGCCAGGTTGGATGGGGCTCTGGGCAGCCTGCTCTGGTGAGAGGTGTTGCTGCCCACAGCAGGAGGTTGGCACTGGTGGAGCTCTGAGCCTCCCAACCCAACCCAGGCTGTGATTCTATGATTTTATTCACAGGACCACGAAGGGTTTGGTCTGTTTCTCCTGTTCATAACACAAACTGCCAGAGATCTACAGAATAAACCCACTCTTTTTTCTGCCCTGTTTATCTCCATCCCTGCCAGCCCCAGGAACCCAGGGGGAGCGTTGTGGATCATTACCCAGGCCGCCGTCTCGGGGAGTGCTTGCTGTAAATGCGCTCCATGCTGCACTGCAGGTTCAGAAGAGCAGTGATGGCTTGTTTCAAGCACTCGCGGTCCTCTTCATCCTCACTGCACTCCTGCAATTGCTGTGACAGAGGAAACACGGCTCGTTTAGGTTTGTCTCATTTGGAGAAAGAGAGGAAGGCTGAGAATCACTCTTACACACCTACAGCACTCAGAGAAGTCTGATTTCATGGGTCACTAGTAGAGCTCACTCGAAACTACGAGCATGTGTGAGATACTCAGAGAAAGCCAGGAGATACTCAGCAGGAGGGGGTGGGAAAGAGAAACCCTTTATCCTTTCACCAAGAGCCCACAGGAGCTGACAGATACTGGGGTGCCTGTCATGTTTCAGCAGAGCCCCATTCCACATCTGATTTTACTCAGTTTGGAGGTTTCAAAGAGCCAAGGGTTAAAGTCTGATCTAGGTAACTCTGTGCAGCCCTCCAATCCACCAGCTCAGAGCTGCAATGAGGAGCCTCCCTTTGCTTCTTACTGCTCTCCTTTCTGCCATCTTCAAACTCATCTCTTGCAAGAAGAACCCTCTGCTTTGCAGAATGCAAATGACCACAGTCTAACAAAACCAAACCAAGACGGGGAGAATCACTGCTTCCTTTGTGTAAAGGCCACATCCATCGCAACCAGCGGGCAGAAACGCCTTGAAGGGAGGAAACTCAAGAGACGTTCACGTCATCCTCACCCATGTGGCAGCAACAGGCTCTGAGCAAAGCCCAGTCACACAGTTTCTCCTAAAATAATGCTGACATAAATAAAAGAGATGGCTTTTCTTGTAACCCCTTCAAGATCAGAGGAGTCTAATTGGTAAAGAAGTTTCAAGCCAATAGACTGCCAGATAAAATCAAGGTGAGGTGTCACACAGTCCCGGATGTTTTACAGAGTCACAGAGTGTCAGGGACAGGAAGGGACCTCGAAAGATCATCCAGTCCAGTCCCCCTGCCTCAGAAGGAGCCCCCAGAGCCAGGGGCACAGGAACAGCCCAGGAGGGTTTGAAACGGCTCCAGAGAAGGAGACTCCACAGCCCCCCTGGGCAGCCCCTGCCAGGGCTCTGGCACCATCATAAGGAATGGTGCCCCTTGTCCTGGCACTGGGTGCCCCTGAGCAGAGCCTGGCTCCTTCCTCCTGACCCCCACCCTTTCCATCTTAATCAACAGTCACAGAGTCCCCCCTCAGGCTCCTTTGTTCCCAGCTCCCTCAGCCTCTCCTCAGCAGGGAGATGCTCCCGTCCCTCCATCATCCCTGTGGCTCTGCGCTGGACTCTCTCCAGCAGCTCTGTGTCCTTCTGGAACTGAGGGGCCCACAACTGGACATAAGATTGCAAACGGGGTCTCAGCAGGGCAGAGGAGAGGGGCAGGAGACCCTCTCTGGATCTCCTAGCCACTCCTCTTCTAATCCACCCCAGGCTGCCACTGGCCTTCTTGACCACCAGGGCCCATTGCTGGCTCCTGGCCACCCTGCTGGCCACCAGGACCCCCAGGTCCCTCTCTCCTGCGCTGCTCTCCAGCAGGTCAGTGCCCACCCTCTCCTGGTCCCTGTTGTTGCCCAGATGCCAGGCTCTCCCCTGCCCTGCCTGAATTCCATTCAGTCCCTCCCTGCCCAACTCTCCAGGTCCCTCTGAAGGGCAGCCCAGCCCTCTGCTCTGTCAGCCACTCCTCCCAGCTCTGTGTCATCAGACTCGAAGAGAAATCTTACTTACAAGCACTCAGCATGGCAGAAGCCTTCTTTTCCTTTCCCCACTACGTTCCCTCAGCAAGGATATGTAGCTTCCTCTAAAAGTAATTGAGAGAACAGGATTTGACCAGATGGGTCCAACTCTCTTCACTGTAGTCACTCAAGTTGTTCAATGCCCAAACAAGCTTCCATCTCACAGGAGAGAGAAACAGAACGTTTCACAGCCAAAATGCTTCTGGGAAGTTTATGAGCTGAGGAACAGTACAGGGAAGGGAAAAAGATGATGGTTGGGCTCTCTGGATACCCTTCTTCTCCTTATTATCAGCCACAGGCGTGCAAAGAACAGGATGCCAGCCCTTAGCAAGCATCTCCTATCTTCAGAGTGAGGGTTACAGGCCAGTGGAGGGGGCTGCCTGGGGGGTCTGTGGGGTCTCTTTCTCTGGAGACGTTTGAAACCCGGCTGGACTCGGTCTGGGTGATCCTGCTGTGGACTGGGTGATCTTTCCAGGTCCCCTCCCATCCCTAAGGATTCCATCTCCCTGGTTAAAGAGTGGCTACAACAGTGTAGTGGTTTCTCCAGGCAGAGTAAAGTCATAAATCTTTATGAAAGGGACAAGGGATCCTGCTTATAGAGCCAAGAACGTGTGGGGATGGAAGGGACCTGCAAAGAGCATCCAGTCCAAGCCCCCTGCACCCAGCAGGGCCAGCACTCCCCAGGCTGCCCAGAGCCCCAGACAGCCTGGGCTTGAATGGCTCCAGGGATGAAGCTTCCACCCCCTCTCTGGGCAGCCTGGTCCAGGGCTCCCCCACCCTGATTCCAGCCCTTTCTCCTCCTGTCCAGCCTCCCTCTGCCCTTTCTGAGCTGCAAACATCAGTGATGATAAGCACATTATTTGATTTCTTTGATTAAATATTTCAACTGGAGATGGAAAGGAGGGATTCTGTAAGGGTCTGCTCGCCTGGTTACACAGCACAGGGCACGAAGCACATGCACCAACTGAGGATAAGCTTTTCAAGTATAACCCTCACTAGTTTATCAATCGATTCCTGCCATCACAAGCAGAATCTAGCTGGGTTATTTGTAAGATCAAACAACTTCGGGCCCCCAGCACTGGTTTCTGCCTTCAAGATGTTTGTGTTTTTTCAGTGTGCTTTCCCCCAAGCTTTGCTGTGCTCTCTCATTCCCAAACAACCCACAGCAGGTTTGTTTTCTGTCAACACTTGACCAAACAATCCTCAATCAATGCCACTCGAGGTGTTCTGAGAGTCCTTCCTGGTGACCCTCCACGCACCTGCTGCCAAAGCAAACACCTTCATAGCTTCCTAGACTGGTTCAGGTTGGAAGGGACTTGCAAGATCACCCAGTTCCAACTCCTCTGCCATGAGCAGGGACCCCCCCCACCAGAGCAGGGTGCTCAAGGCCCCAGCCAATCTGGTCTTCAACACTGCCAGGCAGCCACAACCTCCCTGGGCAACCTGTTCCAGGGTCTCAGCACCCTCCTCGTGAAGAGCTTCCTCCTGACTTCCAGTCTCAACCTCCCCTCTTCCAGCTGGAAACCATTCCCCCTGCTCTGACCACTCCAAGCCCTTGCAAACAGCCCCTCCCCAGCTCTCCTGGAGCCCCCTTCAGGGACTGGAAGGCCACTCTGAGTTCTCCTCCAGGCTGAAGAGCCCCAGTTCTCTCCCAGCAGTGACTCCTCCCAGCTCGGTGTCAGCAGCAAACTTGCTGAGAGTGCAAACACGCAGAGAACTCTGCTCAGGAGAGGGGAACAGGACAAAGTTTCCCTAAAAAGCAGACAACCACCACGCAAAATCCCAAAGCAGCGGCACAGCACTTGGCTCTTGAATTTCATCCCGGCTGTACTTTCACTTCCCAGCTCTGAAGACACAATGGGTCATTAATTAGCCCGACCTCCAGCATAATACAGGTCAGGAAGGCTGTGATCTCTTCTAAACACCAAAGGAGGTGTTTTAAAGGTTCCAGGGACCCTCAGGAAAGGGAAGTCAGACTGGGGTTTAGGCTGAGAGCTGTTATCTACGGAGCCATCGGTGCTCTCTTGACAGCAAGGCTGGCAGAAGCAGCATCTCCTGATACCCTTCAGCTCTCGGAGCAGCTCCCCTGCTTTCGGAGGATGATCTTGCAGAAACACGAGCTGTAGGAAGGGGAGCATTGAAATTTAAAGCTGCTGCTATCAACAGAGGCAGCTCAGTCATCTGGAGAGACGTTCACGGCTCAGGGTTGGTAGGGGGTTCTTTTTAACTCGTGGTTTTACAACGAATTCCTTAAGGGGTTTAAAATGCATTGAGAGCAGTGGGATTTAAACCCTGCTACAAAGCACTGCTGATCCCTAGGAAAGAGGTTCATGGGTCAAAAGAAATCATCTTGGTTTAACTCATCTGAACCAGGATGGGCAGAAAAAATCGCAGCTGACATCGTGACACCAGAGCTGGACTTCAAAATAAGGGAAAAGGAGGGAAATGAGTCCTCAGATTCTGTTTATGACCATTATGTCCAGGCTTGAGACTGGAGAAAATGTTATCACAGAATGACTGAGGCTGGTAAAGTCCTCTGAGCTCAGCTCCGCCAGCCCAGCCCCTAACAGCCCCCCAGTGGCCACCCCAGGGCACTCAGGGCCCCAGCCAGACTGTCCTTCAACACCTCCACACACGGGGACTCCCCCACTGCCCTGGGCAGTCCAGTCCAGGCTCTGAGCACCCTTTCCCGGAGGAAGGGCTTCCTGACAGCCAACCTCACCCTCCCCTGGCAGCTTCAGGCCCTGCCCTCTCATCCTGGCACTGGGTGCCTGGGAGAAGGGCCTGACCCCCAGCTGACTGCCCCCTCCCTTCAGGGAGCTGTAGAGAGGGAGAAGGTCCCCCCTGAGTCTCCTCTTCGCCAGGCTCAACACCCCCAGCTCCCTCAGCCTCTCCCCAGCAGCCTCTCCCTCCAGTCCCTTCCCCAGCCTCGTTGCTCCTCTGCACCTGCTCCAGCCCCTCCAGCTCTCTCTTGCAGGGAGGGGCCCAGCACTGCCCCCAGGACTGGAGGGGAGGCCTCCCCAGTGCCCAGTGCAGGGGGAGAATGCCGTCCCTAGTCCTGCTGGCCACACTAGTGTTGATCCCAGCCAGGACGCCCTTGGCCTTTGGTGCCACCTGGGCACCCTGCTGGCTCCTGTCCAGCCGGCTGTCACCCAGTGCTGCCAGGTCCCTCTCTGCCAGGCCGCTCTCCAGCCACTCACCCCTCAGTCTGGAGGTTCTTGTGGCCAGGAACAAGAACTGCAGCTCTCGGACGTTAGATTTCTGCTGAGTGCTGTCCTCTCTGCTCATAACTCACAGGAAAAAATGTGCTTACTAGCAAAAGGCTGCTGCAGGAATTCTGGCCTTCAGCTGTTAAAAGCCGGGCAGGCAGGACTAGACGCCAACCCAAACAGAGCTACGAGAAAAGCTCTGGACTAAATCCCTACAGGAATCACTTTTTATCCTCTGAATCAGCATCCCATAAGGCCTGACAGTTCATCAGGAAGAAAAAATGCCTCCCCAACCCCTAGAACTGCGTCACCTGCAACCGGAGAGAGACCTGAGACTGGAGGATACTTATCTGAACTACTTCAGCTTCTTCTGAAAGAACAGAACCCTCCAGAACTCAAAGTAAGAAGAAATTACAAGTGTCTATTAATTTTTAACTAGTTAAGAAGTCAAGTTCAATAAAGGTTTAATAAAATCACGTTGAATGTTTCTATGAGAGCAAGAGATATCCGTTCATACACAACTGAGAGGGGAAATAGCATTAAATTCGTAGAACCACAGAGTCCTCCTGGCTGGAAAGGACCTCCAGGATCACCCAGCCCAGCCCTCATCCCAGCAGCTCCCCAACCCCCAGACCATGGCCTCAAGGGCTCTGGCTACTCGGTTTGTAAACCCCTCCAGGGATGGGGACTCCACCACCTCCCTGGGCAGCCTGGTCCAGTGCCCAACCACTCTCTCAGGAGAGAGCTTCTTCCTCAGATCCAATCTAACCCTCCCCTGGTGCTGCTTGAGGCCACTGCCCCTTGTCCTAGCATTAGGAATCTGGGAGAAGAGAGCACCAGCAGCCTCGCTACAACCTCCTTTCAGGTAGCTGTAGAGAGCAAGGTCTCCTCTCAGCCTCCTCTTCTCTAGACTGAACAACCCCGGTTCCCTCAGCTGCTCCTCACAGGCCCTGTTCTTCAGCCCTCTCCCCATCCTTGTTGCCCCCTCTGGCCCCTCTCCAGCCTCTCAGTGCCCTTCTGATCCTGTGGTGCCCAGTACTGCACCCAGTACTCCAGGTGCAGTCCCACGAGTGCAGAGTCTGGGGGCCCCATCCCCTCCCTCCTCCTCTGGTGACCCCAGTGTTCCTGATCCAGACCAGGATGCCGCTGTTCACGTTTCCATAGCTGAATTTTCCGAAGCAGAGAAGTAAAATCCCATCGTGTGTTTACAAACACTCGGACTCCCTCCAGGAAGGGAGGTTTTAAGCTTCATTTACCTGCAGTAACTCAAAGTAGTGCAAACAGTGATAGACTGGGATAAGCATGAGGCGCGGGAGGACGTATCGCACCGCTTCTTTAAAGCCTTCGGCAGTGGACTGCAAAGGGAAAACAAAGAGGATTAGTGACTCCAGCACGCTCAGAAGAGCTCTGCGCCAGGCACAGCACAGCAGGACGGCTGTGCTGCACTCACGCTGGGTCTCCTGGTCTGCTTTAAGCTTACAGCTAGTGGCGACGAAGGCTACAAGGCTGAGAGTCTGCAGAACCAGAGACACAGAAACAGTCTGTCACCAAGCAGACAGAGCCTGGGAACACTCTGTTCCAGGAGGATGAGCGGCCTGGGGTGGAAGCTGATTCACCTCTAGCTCTGGAAACACTCAAACCCCCCCCAACAAATACTGGGGGCACAATCTGCCGCCTTCAAATGGCAGCTCTAGAAGTAGCAGATCCCAGGTTATCTTGATTGATGGTTGTACTCTGCCTGGGTGCCTGTGTTTGGCGTTCAAGGGCTGAACACAACTAGAACCAGCAGGAACGAGGAGTCACCCTCTATTCTCAAACAAGAGACTGTGACCCGAGGACAAAAGGCCCTGCCAGAAGACTCACAGGTTCGTAACTGGTTCAGGTTGGAAGGGACTTAAAGATCACCCAGTCCCAACCCTCCTGCCAGGAGCAGGGAGGGACACCCCCCACCAGACCAGGGTGCTCAAGGCCCCAGCCAGTCTGGCCTTGAGCGCTGCCNGGGCCCAAGCCCCCAGCCAGTCTGGCCTTGAGCGCTGCCAGGGAGCCGAGGGGCAGCCACAACCTCCCTGGGCAACCTGGGCCAGGGTCTCAGCATCCTCATCATGGAGAATTCCCTCCCAACTTCCAGTCTCAACCTCCCCTCTTCCAGCTGGAAACCATTCCCCCTGCTCTGACCACTCCAAGCCCTTGGGAACAGCCCCTCCCCAGCTTTCCTGGAGCCCCCTTCAGGGACTGGAAGGCTGCTCTGAGATCTCCCCGGAGTCTCCCCTTCTCCAGGCTGAACAGCCCCAACTCTCTCACCCTGTCCCTATAGGGGAGGTGCTCCAGCCCTCCCCTCATCCTCGTGGCCCTCCTCTGGCCACATTCCCACAGCTCCATCTCCTTCCCGTGCTGGGGGCTCCACAACTGGACGCAGCCCTGCAGATGGGATCTCACGAGAGCAGAACAGAGGGGCAGGATCACCTCCCTTGACCTACTGGTCATGCTGCTCTTGTAAGATGATGGCTGGGTCAGGGCTACATGTGGTTTATAGAAGCAGAATCCAAACGTTTTCCACAGCACCAAGGTCAGAATCTAGAGGATTTATTATCCCTCCTGACAAAACCCAACGCTCTTGAGATCTGAGAACTAAAGCAGTTGAGTATTCCCCTTCTGCACTCACCTGGAAGTGAAGAGCAACAGCAGGCTTTGCCATTAGGCTGTTAAAATGCTCGTGAAATTGTGGAGAGAGAATATCCTGAGACAAGGTTTCATACGGATCGAAGGCTTGCTCCTAAAAAGAAACCCCAGAGGATTAATTCACACAGGGATCCAGTCAGGACAAGGAATTCCTCTGGGAAGCTGATCCCAAGGCAGAGCTTTTCCAGAGAAGGCCCGCTATGCAAAGTAAATACTCACTAAGCACAACCCATTGTCAGTCCTCTGTTGTGAACCTGCACACTTGCTCAGTGCTCCTCAGCCTCATCCTTACTAAAGCAGTGGGAACCAAGAGCTCCTCTTGCTGCCAGCCCACCCACACTTCCATAGATTCCTAGAATGATTCAGATTGGAAGGGACCCTAAAGATCACCCAGCTCCAACCCCCCTGCCAGGAGCAGGGACACCCCCCACCAGACCAGGGTGCTCAAGGCCCCAGCCAGTCTGGCCCTGAACACTGCCAGGGAGCTGGGGGGCAGCCACAACCTCCCTGGGCAACCTGGGCCAGGGTCTCAGCACCCTCATCATGGAGAATTCCCTCCCAACTTCCAGTCCAACCTCCCCTCTTCCAGCTGGAAACCATTCCCCCTGCTCTGAGCACCCCAAGCCCTTAGGAACAGCCCCTCCCCAGCTTTCCTGGAGCCCCCTTCAGGGATGGGAAGGCTGCTCGAAGATCCTCCCTGAGTCTCCTCTCTTCCAGGCTGAACAGCCCCAGCTCTCTCAGCCTGTCCCTGTAGCAGAAGTGCTCCAGCTCTCCCCTCATCCTCATGGCCCTCCTCTGGACACCTTCCCACAGCTCCATCTCCTTCCTGTGTTGGGGGCTCCAGAACTGGATGCAGCCCTGCAGATGGGGTCTCATGAGAGCAGAACAGAGGGGGAGGATCTCCTTCTTTGCCCTAGTGGTCACACTGCTCTTGCTGCAGCCTGGATCCCATTGGCTTTCTGGGCTGCAAGCAAACACTGCTGGCTCGTGTTGAGTTTTTCACTGACCAACCCCCCCAAGTCCTTCTCCTCCAGGCTGCTCTCACTCTGTTCCCCACCCAGCCTGTATCAGTGCCTGGCATTGCCTCGACTCAGGTGCAGGACCTTGTTGACTCTCATGAGGTTGGCACTGGCCCCCCTCTCCAGACCCTTCTGTACAGCCCCCCTTCCCTCCAGCGTGTCCCCCACCCCACACAGCTCAGTGCCATCAGCGACCTTGCTGAGGGGGGCACTCGATGCCAGTCCCTATCACTGACAAAGACTGAACAGCACTGGTCTCAGTGCTGACCTCTGAGGGCCTCTACTCGTCACTCCCCCACGGGTGGTGAGTTAGCCCCCCTGCCAATAAAGAGTGACACTTGGGGAAGATGAAGTGTGGAGACTGTGCCAAGGAGGCATCGCTGTACCACCACCTCTTCACGGTACACACAGAGCAGAGTGGTCAGCCTTTGGCACCCTTCTGGCTATGCTGGCAGGCTGGGAAAGCACCTCACAGCAGGACAGACCAGCTGAGTCTGAAGGAATCTGGGAGGAACAAGCTCTGAAGACACCGAAGTGCACAAACGGTGCCTCTGGCTGGAGCGTGGGGCTGGGATTGTGCAGGATCAGCTAGAGCAGGATGGGCTGGAAACCTGACTGTACATGAATCCCTGCAGGAATCACCCGGGACTGCTCAGAGATCACCTGCTCCCGAGTTTCTGCTCAATCACCGGGCTGAATCACGGATGAATCACCAGGTTATCCGGTGCTGGTGGCTCCAGGCCCAGAAGCAGCACAGAAGCCAGGCTGCAGATTTTGGAGGAATCAAACACCACAAAGGCTCCTTGGAAAGGTCAGGTGAAGACTCAAGTCCTCCCTTTGCAGAGGGGCCAAGGGGATTTCCCACCTTACTCTGCAGTTCAGCTGCTGTGGGGAGGCACAGAAGGGGCTCTTCTCATCTAATCACTGCTGTCCATTCCCATCAGACTGTGTTAGGGGAGGAAGGTCTGGCTGAGAGAAATCACTGGGCACTAACCAGGCTACAGCTGGAACCAGTTCACAGCCTGGGTTTAGGGTTTGTGTTGTTTCCTACGAGGATAGGGCACCCCAACTAAAGATGGGGAGCAATAACACTGTCCACACAGCGTCTCATTGCCACACGAGCCAAGAAAAACTGAGGACAAAACTGCAGCAGCTGCATCCAGAGCAGCTGGCAGAGAGGGACCTGGCAGCACTGGGTGACAGCCGGCTGGACAGGAGCCAGCAGGGTGCCCAGGTGGCACCAAAGGCCAAGGGCATCCTGGCTGGGATCAGCACTAGTGTGGCCAGCAGGGCTAGGGACGTCATTCTCCCCCTGCACTGGGCACTGGGGAGGCCTCCCCTCCAGTCCTGGGGGCAGTGCTGGGCCCCTCCCTGCAAGAGAGAGCTGGAGGGGCTGGAGCGGGTGCAGAGGAGCAACGAGGCTGGGGAAGGGACTGGAGGGAGAGGCTGATGGGGGGAGGCTGAGGGAGCTGGGGATGTTTAGCCTGGAAGAGACTCAGGGGGAACTTCTCCCTCTCTCCAGCTCCCTGAAGGGAGGTTGCAGTCAGCTGGGGGTCAGGCTCTTCTCCCAGGCACCCAGTGCCAGGATGAGAGGGCAAGGCCTGAAGCTGCCAGGGGAGGGTGAGGTTGGCTGTCAGGAAGCCCTTCCTCCTGGAAAGGGTGCTCAGAGCCTGGACTGGACTGCCCAGGGCAGTGGGGGAGTCCCCGTGTGTGGAGGTGTTGAAGGACAGCCTGGCTGTGGCCCTGAGTGCCCTGGGGTGGCTGCTGGGGTGCTGTTAGGTGCTGGGCTGGGCTGGCTGAGCTCAGAGGGCTGTGCCAGCCTCCATCATGGTGGGATTCTCCGGTCCACTGGCCATAAATAGGAACACTGCAAGGAACTGCACGCTGGAGCCATGAACCCAATGCCCCTAGAAGTTCCCGACTGTAAATTCCCCACAAGTAGCGACTCTCTTTCCTGTTACCAACACCCATCTCCCACTCAGATGTGTCAGGCAGTGAGGTTTTTTGATTACCTCACAGAAAATAAAGAGCTTTATTTTCCCCAACCTCCTTATCTCAAACCCACAACAATATTTGTTCTACACAGATTCCAGCTCTCAAGGGCTGTTTGTGTTCACTTATCCTTCCAAAGCAGTTAAACACCCTTTACAAAGGAACTGCTAGGGCAACAGAGAGCCTGGCAGTGAGATAGGCAGAGCAAATAAACACTTGACTGTTGTTATCTCTCTTTAATGATCCCTTTTGCAAATACAGGAGGATAATCTCAACATGCGAGACCATCAAATCAAAACCTTGGTTATTAGTTAAGTGACTCTTGCTCCCTATTAACTGAATTACACAGACTCACAGAATGACTGAGGCTGGCACAGCCCTCGGAGCTCAGCCAGCCCAGCCCAGCACCTAACAGCACCCCAGCGGCCACCCCAGGGCACTCAGGGCCACAGCCAGGCTGTCCTTCAACACCTCCACACACGGGGACTCCCCCACTGCCCTGGGCAGTCCAGTCCAGGCTCTGAGCACCCTTTCCAGGAGGAAGGGCTTCCTGACAGCCAACCTAACCCTCCCCTGGCAGCTTCAGGCCCTGCTCTCTTGTCCTGGCACTGGGTGCCTGGGAGAAGAGCCCAACCCCCAGCTGACTGCACCCTCCCTTCAAGGAGCTGGAGAAGGGGAGAAGGTCCCTCGAGTCTCCTCTTCCCCAGGCTCAACATCCCCAGCTGAGCTTCACTGATTTAACGTTTAACCTTATCGTTGTACAGACAATTATGCTTTAACAACTTAGGAGCTATGATCTAGTCACCTGGGCTTTCCCGTGCCTTAAAGAAAGAAGATGGACGGGCTGGAGTGGGTCCAGAGGAGCAACGAGGCTCATGAAGGGACTGGAGGAGGAGGCTGCTAAGGAGAGGCTAAGGGAGCAGGGGGTGTTGAGCCTGGAAGAGACTTGGGGGGACCCTTATCAGGATTTTAAATGTCTCCACAGAAGGAGACTCCACAACCCCCTTGGGAAGTCCCTGCCAGGGCTCTGGCATCATCACCAGGAAGAAGGTTACTTCTCCTCTGGATGTGGAACCTCCTCTGTTCCACCTGACACCCGGTGCCCCTTGTCCTGGCATTGGGTGCCCCTGAGCAGAGCCTGGCTCCTTCCTCCTGACCCCCACCCTTTCCATCTTAATCAACAGTCACAGAGTCCCCCCTCAGGCTCCTTTGTTCCCAGCTCCCTCAGCCTCTCCTCAGCAGGGAGATGCTCCCCTCCCTCCATCATCCCTGTGGCTCTGCGCTGGACTCTCTCCAGCAGCTCTGTGTCCTTCTGAAACTGAGGGGTCCACTTCTAATCCACCCCAGGATGCCTCTTTTCGCTGTGCACCTCTGTGCTGACCTCCAGAATCATTCTGCACTCTATTTAAGGTTTCACACCCAACCTAAACAAGTCAGTGGATTTAGACACCCAGCAGAAACAAGCAACAAAACACGGTACCTCTGCGAGATCCTCAAAGCAGCTGCCAGCCAGAGGATGAGGACTGCTTTCATCAGTCATTTCAACAGTGTCCTCAATCAATCCTAGAAGCTTCACAGTCAACTCGTGAATATCTGAAATGTTGCTGAATATCACATCGATGTCCTGCAAGCAAAGAACAGCTCTCAGTTGTGTTTAGAGCCTACATCAGAGAATTATAAATTACTGCTTGGCTTGGGATGAGAAAGAGCTTGGAGATCAACCAGTTCCACCCCCCTGCCAAGGGCAGCGACACCTCTCACCAGAGCAGGGTGCCCAGAGCCCCATCCAGCCTGGTTTTCAACACTGCCAGGGATGGAGCAGCCACAGCCTTCCTGGGCACCCTGTGCCAGGGCCTCAGCACCCTCCCAGGGAGGGATTTCTGCCTCAGATCTCAGCTCAACCTGTCTGCTTTCAGCCTGAACCCATCCCCGTCGTCCTAGCATCAGACTCCCTCACACAAAGGCCCTCTCCTGCAGCCCCCTTCAGGTACAGGACACTGCTGTGAAGTCCACTGGAGCCTTCTCTTCTCCAGTCTGCACAGGTTAGCTGTTATCATTAGTTCAGTTCATGCAGATAGGGGAGCATTTGTCCTTAACCCTGAGCCAAGAGGGAAATGAAGGAGAGCTCACAAAAAGCTAGGAAGAGAGTTCAAACGCCATGGTCTTCCCAGCTCTGCTGGCTTGTCTGGGCACATCCATCCAGCCTTGCACAACTCCCACCCCAGCAAAAGCCAGTTCCAGGCTGGAACAGCCACAATCCCAGGAGGAACTCGACACGCCTGTGTGCAGCCACAACGGACTGCTGTTCCGTTCCCCCCACTCTGCTGTGTCTTGTCTCACAACAGGAAGGAGGTGATTCAAAGCAGCTGCAAGGTCAGGTCATCTAAGCCACAGGTAAAGACTAAAGCAGCTGCTTGGCTACTCAGGCAGACACTACCTGGGTACAGAGGAGGCATCAGCAGCTCCTTTTCCAGAGCCTACTTTGGGATGTTTCAGATCCCCACACTGTAAACACAGGCAGCTAGGCAGCCCCTTGCAGTGACCTGCATTCCTCTTCTGATCCCGTTTCTCGGAAGCCTTCTCTGTCCCAACTTAACGCCACAGCGCTTCCTGGACCTCGTGCCAGCTCCGTGACCTTGGTGATCTCTTCGCAGAAACGAGCCACCTCAGTTTCCCCACAGCACAAAGGACCCCTCCCTTCTCCTCCCATCATCTTCACTTCAGTTCTGTTCCATTTGCACAATCCTCCAGCACCCTAGCAGGTACTGAGGAAGTTCTACACCAGCTGTCATGGGAATGTCTGCTGCTGCTCCTTTTATCACCTACTAACCCCTCTTCCTCTTCACTAATCTCTTCATTACTAAAACAACTGCTGTATGGACTTGCAGCCCAGCTGTTACCTGCACGACCAAGGGAGTCCAGCTATTGCTGGCACCCATGAGGAAATGCTTCCTAATAACTAACCTAACCCTCCCCTGGCACTGCTTCAGGTCCTGCCCTCTCATCCGAGTTCTAGTTGCGTGGGAGAACAGCCTGACCCCATCTGACTGCAATCTCACAGACTCACAGGACAACCCTGGTTGGAAAGGAGCTCCCAGCTACCCAGTCCAACC
The DNA here is from genome assembly GCA_013397515.1 of Upupa epops. Lineage (NCBI taxonomy): Eukaryota > Metazoa > Chordata > Aves > Bucerotiformes > Upupidae > Upupa > Upupa epops. The sequence goes on from VZRI01011466.1 coordinate 28,195, forward strand.
ATCCTCACCCCAACAAAACCCCTCAGTCCCTGAGAGACTGACAGACACAACCTGACCCCCTCCCTGCTGCCACTCGAGCAGGGTTGAAGCACCATGGCTACAGGGTTCTTCAACACCTCCAGGCAGGGGGACTCCACCACCTCCCTGGGAAGGCCCTGCGAGTGCCCAACCACTCTGGCTGCAGAGAATCTCTGCCTCAGAGCCAGTCTGACCCTCCCCTGCCTCAACTGCAGAGCAGTGCCCCTGCTGCTGTCAGCAGGCACCAAGGAGCAGAGGCCAACAGCCACCCCTCCACAGCCTCCCTGCAGGGAGTTGAAGGAGGGTAAGGAGGACCCCTCTCCCTCAGCCTCCTCCTCTCCAAACTCACCCTGCCCAGCTCCCTCAGCCTCTCCTCAAACAACTGGTTCTCTCAACACCTGCCAAGCTGGGTAGCTCTGCTCTGGACCCGTTCCAGAATCTCCCTGTCTTTCCTAGAATGAGGGGCCCAGTACTGAACATAAGATTTGAGAGGAGGCTCCCAAGGGCTCAGTCCAAGGGCAGGAGAACTCCCCTTCTCCTGCTGCCCACACTCTTCCTGACCCAGGCCAGGATGCTGTTGGCCTTCTTGGCCACCTGGGCATCCTACTGGCTCCTCTGAAGCCGGCTGTCTGCCAGCACCCCCAGGCCCTGTTCTGCTGAGCAGCTTTCGAACCCCTCATCCCCTAGCCTGTAGCGGTGCCTGGGGCTGTGTGACCAAAGGGGCAGGGAATTGTGTCCATTAAGCTTCGCTCCACGAGCAGCCCTCTTCAGACCGTAGCTGGCAAGTCCCTCGTTTTATTTCCACACCCATTACACCCTGACGAGGAAGAAATCCAACTTAATTTGAGCCGTGATGCTCAATGTGTTACGGCTGCTGGCGGAGCAACCCCGGCACGGTGCATCGATCCCCCGCTGGAGCGCTTACGTTCGGCGTGAACAACTTCCTGTTGGACAGGAAAGCTTCCCGAAAGACCTTGATGATCAGGTTCAGCTCCCGCAGGTACTGCCTTTCCTCCGCGATCTCATTCCTCACGAGGTCGTAGTAGTTGAGTTCCCCGGAAGATGAGGGCTCGTCCTCACAGAGAGAAACCAAACCGATGTCATCCTGGTCAAACATATCCATCAGAACCTAGCGGAGAGGTTAAACAGGAGTGTTAGGTGCAAGCCTGAGTTTTACGTCCTCTAGGACATTAAAGGCTCCCTCAGTAAATGAAACAGCAGTGCTGACCTGCTGGAGGGGAGGGAGGCTCTGCAGAGGGATCTGGACAGGCTGGAGCCATGGGCTGGAGCTGATGGGATGAGATTTAACAAAGCCAAGTGCAAGGTCCTGCCCTGCAGACACAACAACCCCCAGAAGCTACAGGCTGGGGGCAGAGTGGTTGGAGAGCTGCTTGGAGGAGAAGGACCTGGGGGTGTTGGGTGACAGCTGGCTGAACGGGAGCCAGGAGGGTGCCCTGGTGGCCCGGAAGGCCAGTGGCATCCTGGCTTGGATCAGGAATGGGTCACCAGCAGGAGGAGGGAGTGATGGTGCCCCTGGACTCTGCACTCGGGAGACTGCACCTGGAGTACTGGGTGCAGTGCTGGGCACCACAGGATCAGAAGGGCATTGAGGGGCTGGAGCGGGGCCGGAGGAGGGCAACGAGGGTGGGGAGAGGGCTGGAGAGCAGACCCTGTGAGGAGCGGCTGAGGGAACTGGGGTTGTTCAGTCTAGAGAAGAGGAGGTTGAGAGGAGACCTCAGTGCTCTCTACAGCTACCTGAGAGGAGGTTGTAGCGAGGCTGCTGCTGGGCTCTTCTCCCCAATTCCTAATGCTAGGACGAGGGGCAGTGGCCTCAAGCAGCACCAGGGGAGGGTTAGATTGGATCTGAGGACGAAGCTCTTTCCCGAGAGAGTGGTTGGGCACTGGACCAGGCTGCCCAGGGAGGTGGAGTCCCCACCCCTGGAGGGGTTTACAAACCGAGTAGCCAGAGCCCTTGAGGCCATGGTCTGGGGGTTGGGGAGCTGTTGGGGTGAGGGCTAGGCTGGGTGATCCTGGAGCTCCTTTCCAGCCAGGAGGACTCTATGATTCTCTACGCTTGGCTCCAGCTCAGCCATTGCAACGTGCTCAGAGAAACCCTTTGAGTTTTTAATACAATGGGTTCTGTGATCACTTTCACAAGGGAGTGATATTGAAACGCTGGCAGCAGAGGGCTGCCTCGGTTGCCAAAGCCATTTTTCCCCTTCTCTAAGTTAGCACGACCTAGCAAACAAGTCACGATTCATGCAGAAGCAACCCTGAGAACAAGAGCCTCAGCCAAAACCTTCCTGAGACGAAACTGAAACAGAAACCTTACGGGGATGAAAACCAAGAGGTCTTTTCTGTTCATGAAGAGGCAGGAGCTCTCACGACAAAGCGACACCCTCCTTTGGATGTATTTACTTAACAAAAGGAGAAGGAACCATCATTTCTAGTATCTACTCCTGGCCTAGAGAGCTGCAATCCCAACCCCTCACCTTATCCGCACACATGGAGACTTTGATGTCCTGCTGGGAGATCTCAAAGTGCCGGATGTTGAAAACATAGTTGCCAGCCAGCTTTAAGATGTCAGCTGAGATGTATTCCAACACCGCCACGATATACAGGGAGACGTGGTAGTCGACTTTATAACCCAGGACCTCCTGCAAATGGAAAACAAGAGGGGGAGGCAAAATCCCCAGCTGTTTAGTGCAGAAATTCATTCAGAGTGGTGATTGAGTTTTCTCCTGAGGTTGATCTCCTCTGTGGGGATGATTTACAGTGATGTAAGAGCCAGGGCAAAGGGCATCTCTGCCTGGTCTGGTTTAGTCTGTTCGTGACCATGAGCTGAGTAACTACACTGCTTGCATCCTGCATGAAATAATGCAATTAAAGACAGAAAAAAACACCCTGGATCAACCCTGCCCCTTCTTAGGACACAAGATGTTTCCTCAGTGCAGGTGCATCAATGCCAGCGCTGCAGAAAAGCTGCTGCTAAGCTTCCAAGCTATCAGCAACCAGCAACATCAAGCAGAAAAAAGAAACCTGATTTTAAAAAAGGCAGTGTTTGAATCAACCCAAACTGAGGCCTCTCCTTGGGGAGCAGTGTTGGGACCCTCCCTGCAAGAGAGAGCTGAAGGGGCTGGAGCAGATGCAGAGGAGCAATGAGGCTGGGGAAGGGACTGGGGAGAGGCTGCTGGGGAGAGGCTGAGGGGGCTGGGGGGGTGAGCCTGGAGGAGACTCAGGGGGGACCTTCTCCCTCTCTCCA
>VZRI01011466.1:32468-48027 GCA_013397515.1 Upupa epops
GGACCCTGCGGTGCCCAGCTGAAGCCGCTTCACGTGCTTTCGGTGCCGCTTTTTCTCTCCACCGCTGCCCCTGCTGCTCCACGGCATCCAGCCTCTCTCCGAGACCTTCTGCCTCCCACCCCAAGGTTCCCACTGTTTCCCACACTGAGCAGAGCTGCTGCTGTGGCTGCCCGGCTCTCCTTGCTGCCTCCTGCCTGCTGCGGCCTCTGTCTGTGCCCGCACCGAGGAAAAGTCTCTCCACGTCCGCCGCTCCGGGAACTGCAGCAGGTTTTACTCTGTCGGGATCCCTAGGACTTTCTTTTGACTGGTTGTTTGGGTGTACTGTTGGGTTTTCTTAGTGTTCTTAATAAAGAATTGTTGTTCCTTTTCCCAAATCTTTTGCCTGAAGGCCTTTAGATTGAAAGAACTTGGTACCTGTCTTCCTAAACCGAGACACCACCACAACACATTCATCCTGCTCTGTGGTGACTCAGTCAACAGGAGATGCTTCCCTCACCTCCTGCAGAGGCTATACCGGAGGGCAGTAACACATCCAGGGGGGAAGGCAGTGTCCAGGTCGTTGCTTTAATTACCTTTAACAAAGGATGGATTTTATCCACGGGCAGCAGGAGGGGGTTTCTCCTCTTGCGTTTCTCGATAGCAGACTGCGCGTCGGCGATGGCCCACTTGTCTATGGGATGAGGAAACGTCTTTTGAACGCGCTCCTGCCCAAACACGGAGAGTGCGCTTAGATTAACCGCAGCAATCAAGGAGAAGGTTAAAACAAACACAACAACAAATTACTTCCCCTCTAGTAGAAACAATTATCCTCCTCCTCAGTGTCTGCAACACGTTTTCCTAACTGATCTATCTCTTACCCAACTCGGCTTCACTCTTTTCAGTAAGAGGAAACAACCTCCCTCCCCTGAGCACACAAAGCTCCTTCAGAGCTTCTAAAACAACTGCTGCTGCCTGAGCTTTGCCCCACAAGAGCAGCAAGAAACCTCAGCTGAGAGCAGGAGCTCAAAACATCCACAGGATCAGGAAGCACTGAGCAGTTTACAGGCTCCATGAAAAAAAACCCCAAGTGAGTATCGTTCCTGTTTCATGACAGAGGGAACCTGCCCTCTACCAGATCAACTTGAATGCAGAAAGGAAAAACAAGGGCAGGATCTTTAGGTTACTGGTTGGACTCAGTGATCTTCAACTTGGTTTCCACAATGGCCTCTGCAGAATTAAATACTGGATGCAGAGTGTAAACTGAACTCTGTTGAGAGCTGAAAGGTTCTGGAAGAGTTAGAAGAGGTTTGTTAAGGTAGTGATCACCTCCTGCCTCATAGCCCATCACAGGCTGAGAGCTGGGGCCGTTCAGCCTGAAGAGGAGACTCCCTGGAGATCTCAGAGTGGCATTCCAGTCCCTGAAGGGGGCTCCAGGAAAGCTGGGGAGGGTCTGTTCCCAAGGGCTTGGAGTGGTCAGAGCAGGGGGAATGGTTTCCAGCTGGAAGAGGGGAGGTTGAGACTGGAAGTCAGGAGGAAGCTCTTCACGAGGGTGCTGACACCCTGGCCCAGGTTGCCCAGGGAGGCTGTGGCTGCCCCCCAGCTCCCTGGCAGTGTTCAAGGCCAGACTGGCTGGGGCCTTGAGCACCCTGGTCTGGTGGGGGGTGTCCCTGCTCCTGGCAGGGGAGTTGGGACTGGGTGATCTTGAAGGTCCCTTCCAACCTGAACCCTTCTAGGAATCTATGAATCACCATGCCCTGGGCACTGTCCGGCTGGCACAGCCTGTGGTGTGGTGTAACCTTTGCTCTGGACCCCTAACCCAGCTGGTAACTCCAGCTAACCAGTGGTAACTGGTAACTCTCCTCTGATAGATTGCAGAGATGAGCTGAGAACAACTCTGAAATCAATGAGTCTCCTTAACACAGAGGCTTCTGCACAGATTCTGATACAAAAAGAGCCCTCAGGTCTTTTAAATATCTGTGCGTGGCCGCTGAGCCCTCGACTTACTGCATCAGCTGTGGGTGCCAGGTAAACAAGGGCTGACCTTTCCTCCTGGACAGCGGCCGACGGCGCTGCGTTACTCAACCAAAATGAACCGGCCTGCAGATCCGGCCGGGAGATCCACATTACATGGGCAGCGCGTGGCATTCAGCTGCCCTGCAGCTCCACGGCTGGTGCCCGTGCGCAGAGCTCACCACTTCCCCAGTGCTTCAGGGGTTTGGGTTTGAAGGGTTTTTTCTTTATAAACCTTCAGCATTTGAGATTTACAACCCTTGATCTCACAAAGAGTTCAGGGTAGAATCAAGCTCAAGCAGCTCTGCTCCCTCCAGGCTGTTGTGTAAATATCTGCAGGATAAACCGTAGAGATCACAGCTCCTGTGTTCCCCTCTGAGCAGCAGACAGACAAGTGCCTTCACTCGGGGATCTCTGATGCCTGCGGGCAGTGCAGTGTCACCAACAACCCACAGCACTAAACTGAATGCTCCTGTAGGACTAAGAGTTTGCAACAGGAACCCATTACCACTCTTCAGACGCAGATCTTTTTAAAAGTAAATCGTGTTTTCCATTGAAATAGGAGGCTCCACATCAACATCTTCCAGGGGAGGGAGCCAGAGCCCTGGAAGGGGTTGCCCAAGGGGGGTTGTGGAGTCTCCTTCTCTGGAGACGTTTCAAACCAGCCTGGGCTGTTCCTGAGCCACTGGATCTAGGGGCTCCTGCTGTGGCAGGGGGACTGGTCTGGGTGATCTCTCCAGGTCCCTTCCAATCCCTCACACGCTGTGAGTCTGTGAACTGTTTTAATTAAACAGTGTTGTAATGGATTTAAATTAAATGTTATCATTTTACTGAGACAGAAACAGGCAACTACAGAGCCAGGGTGTAGAACAACCAGCGCTACCTCCAGCTGTGCTGAGCGCTCCAGGGTTTTCCATCAGCTAGGAAGCAGAGCCTCTCAGCTCTGTGTTTAAATCTGGACTCAAGGCAGCAACAATCCTGGCAGCTATTCTGGAACCATTAGGCTCTGCTTTTGATTTAGTCCTACTGTCATCTTTATGCATCAGTATTGCAAAACGTACTCGCTGTAAACCCGAGTGAGTAACGAGTGAATTAACTCGGCGCTGAATACAGGGCGACTGCAGCACCTCCCAAGGATCCAAACCCCCTGCAGCGATAATTTTGCCAATCTATAGTTATTTCTTTTCTATTTCCAGGCAGAGTATTAAGTGAGAACTCGGTGAATTCCACACAGTTGGAGGAGCACACCACTCTGCTTGCTGAGCTGCACACTGCAGATTAACAACAAGAACCTTCACCCCAATATTTTTCCCCTGTGTGTTTATGTCAGAGGAAAACTTGCCACACCCCTAAATCCAAGCAGCACAAAAACCTCTCAAAGCATTTAGCATCGATAAAAATAGTGCTGGAAGAAAAAACAGAAGATTCCAATCATCTACAGAATCCCAGAATGATTGAGGTTGGCAGAGCCCTCTGAGCTCAGCCAGCCCAGCCCAGCACCTAACAGCACCCCAGCGGCCACCCCAGGGCACTCAGGGCCACAGCCAGGCTGTCCTTCAACACCTCCACACACGGGGACTCCCCCAATGCCCTGGGCAGTCCAGTCCAGGCTCTGAGCACCCTTTCCAGGAGGAAGGGCTTCCTGACAGCCAACCTCACCCTCCCCTGGCAGCTTCAGGCCCTGCCCTCTCATCCTGGTGCTGGGTGCCTGGGAGAAGAGCCTGACTCCCCTTAAGGTAGTTGGGGAGAGGGAGAAGGTCCCTCTTTGAGTCTCCTCTTTCTTCTCCAGACTAAACCTCCCCAGCTCCCTCAGCCTCTCCTCAGCAGCCTCTCCCTCCAGTCCCTTCCCCAGCCTCATTGCTCCTCTGCATCCACTCCAGCCCCTCCATCTCTTTCTTGCAGTGAGGGGCCCACAACTGCATCCAGTAGTCAAGGGGAGGCCTCCCCAGTGCCCAGTGTAGGGGGAGATTGATGTTCCCAGTCCCTCTGGCCACTTCATTAGTTTTCTGTCCTCTGATCTCACCTCTACATCCTGGACAGTGCGTGGCTGAGCGATGCAGAGCTTGTTTAGCAGCTGAAGGATCAACTCTTCAATGTAATAGAGGGAGTCTTCTTTTGCTGATAGGTTCGGATGAACCTGCTGCTGAACCTGTGTGAAAGAATTCAAAGAATGAGGGGTGGTTTTTACCCATTTTTAAATCAGAAAGAAGGGAGAGCTGAGGGTTTCTGTTCGGCAGCGCTGCAAATTCACACACTCGAGTTATTTCCTAGGAGTTTTCCAAGCAGTGAAGGGGGGGGCCATTCCTGCTCCTGCCAGAGCTGGCGTCTCTGCTCGATTAAAAAGCTCAGTGTTTAGCCTTTACCGCAGGGAAGCGGTTTCAAGCCAAGGCAGAGCTCTGCCAACAAAGCAGCGCAAACAATCACCGTAGGTAATTGTGCAGTTACTCATCCTGGGGATGAGTAATGAGCAGTTACGTTACTAACCCCCTACTCAGGAGGCACAGAGGAGCACGGATCCAGCAGAGGACTACGTGAGGACGCTCGGATGAGAGAGCTCGCAGGCTGGAAGGGAACAGGATTCATGTGCTGTCAAATCAAGACAATACAGTGATAAAACATCAATAAAACCCCAGCGTCGTGACGCAGGAGAAGGGCAGGAACGAGACGGAGGTGTCTAGAGGCACAAAACCAACCTGAAAGTGAAACAGCGCTGTCTGAAAAATGAGAGAGTGGGAGACCTAAGGAGAAACAGGAATCCAGGCCCAAATTTAGGAGCCTCGTGATCAGAGGCGAATTGCGTGGTATTGCTGACCCCCCAGCAGCCTGTGCTGGCATCCAGTGAGAGCTGGACAGGCTGGAGAGCTGGGCAGAGAGAGACGGAGGGAGGGACAACCAGGGGCAGGGGAGAGGCTGGCAGCTGGGCAACAACAACCCCAGGGACCAGGAGAGGAGGGCACGGACCTGGTGGAGACCAGGGGAGGGGAGAGGGACCTGGGGGTACTAGTGGCCAGCAGGGTGACTCTGAGCCAGCACTGTGCTCTGGTGGCCAAGAGGGTCAACAGCATCCTGGGGGGACGACAGATGAGAAGGGGGGTGGTTAGCAGATCGAGAGAGGGTCTGCTCCCCCTCTGCTCTGCACTGGTGAGACTGCAGCTGGAGGACTGTGTCCAGTTCAGGGCCCCTCAGTTCCAGAAGGACACAGAGCTGCTGGAGGGTGTCCAGCACAGAGCAACGAAGGTGATGAAGGAAGGAGAGCAGCTCCCTGCTGAGGAGAGGCTGAGGGAGCTGGGGCTCTGGAGCTGGGAGAAGAGGAGGCTGAGGGGGGACCTCATTGCTGTCTCTCAGTCTGTGAGGGGTGGGTGTCAGGAGGATGGAGCCAGGCTCTGCTCAAGGGCATCTGGGGACAGGACAAGGGGCACTGGGTGCCAGCTGGAGCAGAGGAGGTTCCCTCTCCATCTCAGCAGGACCTTCTTCCCAGGGAGGGTCCCGGAGCCCTGGCAGGGGCTGCCCAGGGGGGCTGTGGAGTCTCCTTCTCTGCAGACGTTCCAGCCCCGCCTGGCTGTGTTCCTGTGCCACTGGGTCTGGGGGATCCTGCTGTGGCAGGGGGGTTGGACTGGCTGATCTCTCCAGGTCCCTTCCCATCCCTAAGGATTCTATGATTCTAACTCTACCCCCCTGTATCGTCAGGCAGGATGATTCCTTTTATCTCTCTTCACAGAGATCAATCACAGCTTTTCGTTTCCAAGGCTAAGCCAAACCAGACAACCCAAAACAGGCAACCTTAGCACGTGCCCGCACAAGCCAGAGGGCCACGATTAACTCACCCAGGCCCAACGCACACCATTTCCTACTACAAATCCACCAACCCGCTGGAGTCAGTTCATAAACTCAGTTTTCTCTGGCAGCCTCTCAATCAGGAAAATGCTAACTAGATCATCGAAGACAGCCAGAGGATCCGTAACTAACACAGTCCAGGGAAATTCCCTGCTCTCCCTGGACAGCAGATCTGTTAATCACCTCGGAAAAGCAATGACGTACTCCCATCGGCATTCCCTACGTGGCTTCAGACACGGGACAAACGATGCAGCAGGTTCTCGTGGGAAGGTGATGATCCCATCCTCGGGTGAAGTCTGAAACACTCACGCTCCTCCTTCCAAACAGGAGACAACAAACACTGCGGGGAGGGAGGGCTCTGTGGCTCCCTCTGAGTTAACTAGCGAGTAATTTCACAGCAGAAGCTCAGGGACACTCAGCTTGCAGCTCTGAAGGCTCTTCCAAGTCATGCAAAACCCAAAGAAATAAGGTGCCTGGCTGGTTTCCTGCCTTGCTGGCCACAGAGGAAGGGGGGCAGAGCTACCCTGGAGCTGGAGCCACCGCAGGGAACCACTGCTCCACCTCCTGCAGTGCTGAGGTCTGAAAGAAGTGGGGGGAAAGGACTGTGCCTTGCCCCCACCCATCCTCATAAGAAGAAAGGAAGAGCAAGGATGAGCAGTGGGTGGGGAGAAAGTGAACGTCGCCACACTTCTGGGGCTTTACTCTGCGTTAGCATCACTCCCCAGAAAGCCAGGTGAAAGAAACACGCTCGCAGGGCTGCACACTCAACCAGTCCTGGGCACTGGCAGGGCCACACCTCGAGTACTGGGTTCAAGACCTTGAGGGGCTGGAAGGGGGCTAGAGAAGGGCAGCAGGGCTGGGGAAGGGTCTGGAGAGCAAACCCTGTCAACAGCAGCTGAGGGAGCTGGGGCTGGTCAGAGGGGAGAAAAGGAGGTGAGGGGAGAGCTCACTGCTATCTGCAACTGCCTGACAGGAGGGTGCAGAGAGCTGCAGGTTGGTCTCTCCTCCCATGGAACAAGGGCAGAGGAAACGGCCTCAGGCTGCCCCAGGGGAAGGTGAGGTTGGCCCTGAGGAGAACCCTCTCCCTGGACAGGGTGCCCAGGCCTTGGCACAGTCTGCCCAGGCAGGAGGTTGTATCACCACCCTTGGCCATGTTTCCCAGTTGGGGAGATCAGAGCTCAGGGACAGAGTTCAGCAGTGGCCCTGGGACAGCTGGGTCAAGGACCTGGTGATCCTGAAGATCTTTTCCACCCTCAATGTCTCTGTGATTCCAAGAGATTAAACATTCTGCTCCTCATGCAGCTGGCTGTCATTGCTTCAGTGTTTGCAGAGTTCTCAGCTCCTCAAAGGCGAGCACCTCCCTCTCCTCGGCAGAGCTGCACAGCAGGCCCTGCACTACTGAAAGCACAAACCAAACCCAAATGCAAACCAGCCCTTGAAAACACTCACTTCAGACTGCGGGTTTTCAACAATACTCAGTGCATTCCGTGTTCTTCCTGAACACGAGAGAGTTTAATTCACAAAACAATGGAGAGGCAGGAAGCGTGGCGGTAAGGTCCCTCCACGCATCTCTTACGCGAGCACCAGCACCACAGGAGCGCTGGCTAAGTAGGAAATCAGATGAACTTTGAGCTGCCCCACAAGGAATCCCTCCCAATGCTCCACAGAAACGTTCCTGGACGCTGCACTCGTGAGAACCTTCGGTACTACGTCCAGTGTTGGGAACCACAGGATCAGTAGGGCACTGAGGGGTGAAGAAGGGCCAAAGGGGCAGCGGGGCTGGGGAGAGGGCTGGAGAACAGGGCCTGTGAGGAGCAGCTGAGAGAACTGGGGTTGCTCAGTCTGGAGAAGAGGAGGCTGAGAGGAGACCTCAGTGCTCTCTATAGCTACCTGACAGGAGGTTGTAGCGAGGCTGCTGCTGCTCTCTTCTCCCTAATGCTAGGATGAGGGGCAATGGCCTCAAGCTGGGTCGGGGAGGGTTAGATTGGATCTTAGGGAGAAGTTCTTCCTGAGAGAGTGGCTGGGCACTGGACCAGACTGCCCAGGGAGATGCTGGAGTCCCCATCCCTGGAGGGGTTTAAAAACTGAGTAGCTAGAACCCTTGAGGCCATGGTCTAGGGGTTGGGGAGCTGTTGGGATGAGGGCTGGGCTTGGCACTGCTGGAGGTCTTCTAGCTATGAGGGTTCTATGATAATATGACACTGGTGATTAGAAGAGGAAGAGGAGAGAGGATCTCCTGTATCACAGCCATCCTTCCTGATTTTAAAAGCAGACATTGCTGCCATCAAGAAAACAACTTCACTGGGAACAGCTTCAGTGCACAGGTCCAGACAGCTTGTGCTGTGCTTTCCTCAGAGCACGTGGACATCGCACAGAGCTGAGGACAAGCAGAGGCAGCGCGGCCCTCTTCAAACACTGCTCCAGAACCTCAGCTTCAAACAACGAACATAAGCTTAAGCAAAACTGACGACACAAAGCGGGTCACGGCTCAGACAACTCTTCCCAATGGATTAAGAAGCAGGCTTGCACTTGGAATGAAGCTGCCTGAAGGTCCCCCAGGTACCTCTGCACTGCCTGGCTTTCGGAAGTTATTTTGACAATTTAGCTGCAAAATAACCTTTGCAGAGCAAAACAAAGAGATGGTTATAAACACCGTCATCACACCAGGCACTGCTGCTTCAAGGAGAGATCTTTCCCTCATGTATTCACCTAAACCCTGACTCACAGGAGCAGAAATGCAACGAGCAGCTGATAAATATTCGCTTGTTGCATCAAGAGTAGTGGGACCAGTAGGGCAAGGGAGGGGATCCTCCCTCTCTCTTCTGCTCTCCTGAGACCCCCATCTGCAGGACTGCATCCAGTTCTGGAGCCTCCAACACAGGAAGGAGATTGAGCTGTTGGAAGGTGTCCAGAGGAGGGCCACGAGGATGAGGGAAGGGGCAGGAGCGGGTTCGCAACAGCAGTGAGGTTGGGGAAGGCAGTGGAGGGAGAGGCTGCTGAGGAGAGGCTGAGGGAGCTGGGGGGGTTGAGCCTGGAGAACAAGAGATTCAGGAGGGGACCTTCCCTTCTCCCTCTCTTCAACTCCCTGAATTGAGGTTGCAGTCAGGTGGGGGTCAGGCTCTTCTCCCAGGCACCCAGCGCCAGGATGAGAGGGCAGGGCCTGAAGCTGCCAGGGGAGGGTTAGGTTGGCTGTCAGGAAGCCCTTCCTCCTGGAAAGGGTGCTCAGAGCCTGGACTGGACTGCCCAGGGCACTGGGGGAGTCCCCGTGTCTGGAGGTGTTGAAGGACAGCCTGGCTGTGGCCCTGAGTGGCCTGGAGTGGCTGCTGGGGTGCTGTTAGGTGCTGGGGTGGGCTGACTGAGCTCAGGCGGCTTTGCCAGCTTCAATCAGCCTGGGATTCTGTGATTAAATCAACCTGTAACAACACCTAACTGCTAGGGGGAATAAAAAGACCCAAAGGAATCACCCTGCTGTTTATAGAAGGTTTGGTAGGATCCACCTCTCAGGCATTTGCTGCTTCTTTACAGCCAGCTATCAATCGTGAACATGGTGTTGAGGCACCAAGCCGATCTGTGCTTCAGGCTCAAACAGGTTCACGTATTCCCCAGTACCAGCAGTACTTCCCTTATTTGCCCTTCTCCCACGTGGAGGAATCTGCGTTCATAGTGACTGTGCACAGTCTGCAAAGTTCCAGGCTCTGGAGCTCCAATAAATCTGTTTGTTAGAAGCTGGGAGGAGGGGCTGACAGAGCAGAGGGCTGGGTTGCCCTTCAGTGGGACCCGGACAGCTGGAGAGTAGAGGAGGAAGGGAAGGGATGGAATTCAACCAGCGCAATGTAGAGTCTGGCATCTGGCAACAACAGCCCCAGGGACCAGAGAGGGTGGGCACTGACCTGCTGGAGAGCTGTGCAGGAGAAAGAGACCTGAGGGCCTAGTGGCCAGCAGGATGGCCAGGAGCCAGCAATGGGCCCCTGTGGCCAAGAAGGCCAATGGTATCCTGCAGAGGATTAGAAGAGGGGTAGTTAGGAGATCCAGAGAGGGTCTCCTCCCCCTCTCCTCTGCCCTGCTCAGACCCCATCTGGAATCCTGTGTCCAGTTCTGGGGCACTCAGTTCCAGAAGGACACAGAGCTGCTGGAGAGAGTCCAGCGCAGAGCCACAGGGATGATGGAGGGACGGGAGCATCTCCCTGCTGAGGAGAGGCTGAGGGAGCTGGGGCTCTTGAGCTGGGAACAAAGGAGCCTGAGGGAGGACCCCATGACTGTTGATCCAGGTGGAAAGGAGGAAGGAGCCAGGCTCTGCTCAGGGGCACCCAATGCCAGGACAAGGGGCACTGGGTGTCAGCTGGAGCAGAGGAAGTTCCACATCAGGATGAGAAGAGACTTCTTCCTGGGGAATGTGCCAGATCCCTGGCAGGGGCTGCCCAGGGGGGCTGTGGAGTCTCCTTCTCTGGAGCCGTTTCAAACCCCTCTGGGCTGTTCCTGTGCCTCTGGCTCTAGGGGCTCCTGCTGTGGCAGAGGGATTGGACTGGATGATCTTTCGAGGTCCCTTCCCGTCCCCAACACTCTGTGATTCAGCAAACAACCCTGAAAGATTTCCGAACGAAGTCTGAGCAATATTCTAAAGCAACAGCTCCACAGCTGAAATTACACTGCATTAAATAATAACGCACATGAATGAAATTAGAATGCATTAACTAATGAGTCACTGTAATGAAACTTCATTGCAGTGAGTAACTCTCTAACCCAAGAGCCTGATCCTACAAGGGAGAACACGCAGGTGAACTGCCCCGACAGAGCAGCAAAGAGAACGGGACAGCCCCTGCACTCACCCCGCCGAACACAACCCCTGCCACTTGTTTAAAGCACAGAGAACTGCTGAATGAATGCAAACCCCAAAGGCACCCTCCAAACAGGCTTTGGTAGGCCTGTGTGCTGCCTCTGCTAAGAATAACCCCTTCAGTCATGCTCCAGAAATCTGTTGAGTAGTTGGGAGCAAGAGTGGAACAGTCTGGGCACATGGTGCTCAGAGCCAGGCTCACAGCAACGTGCGGGGCGTTGCAGGACTATGGACAGTCTGATGGTCTCTGTAGGTGACTGAGAACATGGAGATACCCGAGATGCTCGTCAGTTTAGAGAAATCAAAGAACACAGCATCAGGATGCACAGCTCTTGCTTACCGACATCTCGAGCTAATTTGCTATTGGACCTGTAAGAGCAGGGACAAGCAGTAATCATGGAATCCTCAAGGCTGGAAAGGATCTCCAAGATCAAGTGCAGCCCTCATCCCAACAGCTCCCCAACCCCCAGACCATGGCCTCAAGGGCTCTAGCTACTTGGTTTTTAAACCCCTCCAGGGATGGGGACTCCACCACCTCCCTGGGCAGCCTGGTCCAGTGCCCAACACTCTCTCAGCGAAGAGCTGCTTCTTCAGATCCAATCTAACCCTCTCCTGATGCTGCTTGAGGCCACTGCCCCTCATCCTAGCATTAGGAACTGGGGAGAAGAGACCAGCAGCAGCCTCGCTACAACCTCCTCTCAGGTAGCTGCAGAGAGCAAGGTGGTCTCCTCTCAGCCTCCTCTTCTCTAGACTAAACACCCCCAGTTCCCTCAGCTGCTCCTCACAGGGCCTGTTCTCCAGCCCCCTCCCCAGCCTCAGGTGCCCTTCTCTGGCCCCACTGCAGCAGGGTGAGAATATGCAGGGGTATTCTAGGGTGAGTAAATCCACCTATCTGTGCCTAACAGCCCACTCTGCATCATTTGTGAGTTCACACTGATTCCACAGAATAACTTGCTTTACACAACACACATCCAGTGCATTACAACCAGGACTGAATTCAACCTGCAAACCCAACTCACTTCTGGGCAGCTTCATCTAGAAGAAAAGCTGATACTGACAGCGAGGATGAGCTCTGGCACAGGATCTGGGCTAGGAAACCCAGTTACAAAAGCCAAACACCAGCTTAAGAAATGGGTTCCATCACTGGAAGTCTTTCCCCACGAAGGCCAAGGGGGCAGAACCAGCTAAAAATAACAACAGCTACAAGCACAACAAGGCCAAACAACAAATCCCCCAGAGCAATGGCAAAGGGGGAAAGAGAAAAATCCCCCTCTGCTGGTATCATCGCAGAAGGATCTGGTTAGCAGTGAGAGGTGGGAGCAGAAAAGCACCAGCAGAGCATCACCACCGCACAAACCACAGAGCAATCCTGGTTGGAAAGGAGCTCCCAGCCCCCCCAGTCCAACCATCCCCAGCCCAACACAACCCCTCAGTCCCTGAGAGACTGACAGACACAACCTGACCCCCTCCCTGCTGCCACTCGAGCAGGGTTGAAGCACCATGGCTACAGGGTTCTTCAACACCTCCAAGCAGGGGGACTCCACCACCTCCCTGGGAAGGCCCTGCCAGTGCCCAACCACTCTGGCTGCAGAGAATCTCTGCCTCAGAGCCAGTCTGACCCTCCCCTGCCTCAACTGCAGAGCAGTGCCCCTGCTGCTGTCAGCAGGCACCAAGGAGCAGAGGCCAACAGCCACCCCTTCTCAACCTCCCTTCAGGGAGCTGGAGAAGGCAAGGTCTGACATCCCTCAGGCTCCTCTTCTCCAAACTCACCCTGCCCAGCTCCCTCAGCCTCTCCTCACACCAGTGGTTCGCTCAACCCCTGCTGAGCTTGGTAGCTCTGCTCTGGACCCGTTACAGCACAACCATGACTTTCATAGAACGAGGAGCCCACAACTGAACCCAGGACTCGAGAGGAGGCTCCCAAGGGCCACATCCAAGGGCACGAGAACTCCCTGATCCAGTCCAGGATGCTGTTGGCCACCTGGGCACCCTGCTGGCTCCTATGAAGCTGTCTGTCTGCCAGCACCCCCAGGTCCTGTTCTGCTGGGCAGCATTTGAGCCTCTCATCCCGCAGCCTGAAGCAGCAATTTCAAAGCTATCACTGGCCTCAATGTCCAAGGTTTCAAACCCAAGCAGCAGGGTGTTCCTAACGCGTGTGATCTGTGCTGGAGCAGCTGCCAGCATGGTCCCGACGTGTTTAATAACATCTTGCTGATTAGCTTTGGGTTATTTCCCCCCTACAAACACTCACATCATCTATGTTAAAGGCAAATTACTGCGTAAACAAAACCAGAACGCTGGTCTAAACAAAGGTACTCAGATTTTCTTCACTAATTAGAAGTAGTAACAGATGGGTTTTGCCATTCTTCTCCCCCCATTCACGATGTGTTACATGGCAGCAGCATTAAATTGAGGTAAACGGAGGGGTGGTCTGGTAAAAAGTGACTGTAAACTTGGTAAAAGGGCAATCATGAAAGAGACTGGAGCAGTCCAAAAGATCTTAAGGACCTAGAATTCCAGGAAATACTCAGAGAAACTCAGAATGACTGAGGCTGGCAAAGTCCTCTGAGCGTAGACAACCCAGCCCAGTACCTGACATCACCCCAGAGGCCACCCCAGGGCACTCAGGGCCACAGCCAGGTTGTCCTTCAAAACCTCCAGACACGGGGACTCCCCCACTGCCCTGGGCAGTCCAGTCCAGGCTCTGAGCACCCTTTCCAGGAGGAAGGGCTTCAGCAGCCATCAAGACTTTCTTTTCCCTGGTTTAGGAAGTCTAAGAACCTGTTCCCCTTCTTCTCATCAAAAGCAAAGATACAGAGATGGTGAGAATCAGTGAGAGCTGTGTGCATCCACTCAACGTTTCCACCAGTGGTGTTTCAGGATGATGACATCTCCCTTAAAGTTTGAAAGGATTCCTTTTGATCCAACTGATCCAGCTGGAGCTCACACTGCCTGAATGCCTGCTGGTGTGAAGGGACAGGAGGAAATGGTCTCAGGCTGCCCCAGGGGAAGGTGAGGTTGGCCCTGAGGAGAACCTTCTCCCTGGAAAGGATCCTCATGCCTTGGCACAGGCTGCCCAGGGATGGGGTTGAATCACCACCCCTGGCCGTGTTTCCCAGGCATGGAGATCTGGAGTTCAGGGATAGGGGTTGGCCTTGGGACAGCTGGGTTCAGGGTTGAACTTGAGGATCTTTCCCAACTCATACGGTTCTGTGACTGAGAAAAGAGCAGTGTGGCACTCTCTAAGCTTCCCCAGACACAACAAGTAGGAGAAGGAGCTGATCCAAGAGCACGGAACAGAATCCCAGACTCTTCAGACAGGCGATTAGTGGGTTTTACGCCAGCCACAAGACTACTTAGCTGCCTTCAGCGGCTTTTAAGTGACACACAGCCCCAACCCCAATGTAAATCTTTGATTCTTTCTTCTTTGTTTTGGATTAGAATCGTTACCCCACACCATCACTCCATCTATTCTTAGAAAAGACCAGACTAAACCCCACTCACACAAGCAAGTGCTTGTCATCTGTATCAGCATCAGAGAGCCACAGCACAGTAAGAACTACGCAGTGCTCCTCAACCCTTGCAACAGGAGCAAGCGACAAAGAGAAGAACATCATCACTCCATCTATACCCCACTGACCTCAACGTAGCCCACTCCCTCCACTACGGGGGATGTCCTACCATCCTGCTATGCAGAACACCTGATCAAAGATAAGATTCCTCTCCTCTCCCAGATGGCTAAGCAGTTTGCCACACAGTTCATCTCCACTCAGCACAAGGCTCTTCACAGAATCATTAGGGATTGGAAGGGACCTGGAAAGATCATCCAGTCCAATCCCCCTGCCACTGCAGGATCACCCAGACCCAGTGGCACAGGAACACAGCCAGGCGGGGCTGGAACGTCTGCAGAGAAGGAGACTCCACANACTGAGAGACAGCAATGAGGTCCCCCCTCAGCCTCCTCTTCTTGGAGATCTCAAGAGATCCAGCTCCTTCAGCCTTTCCTCGTAACAGTCTGTGCCACCACAGTCCACCCTCTCATAGGCATCTAACAGACAATCTGGGATTCTAACAGTCACCAGAACCTCAATGAGGTGGCCAGCACAGGAGCCTGCTGTGGGAAGGGGCTGGAGGGAGCAGTGCCATGGGGAAGAGGTAAGTGTCCTTGCACAGCCCAGCTCTTAAGTTAAACCATTAAAATCATCAGCACTCTCAGACACAGAGGTCCAGTCAAGAAGGCAGCGATGGAGCTGGGCAAGACATCCCAGCCTGGTCTGGGCTGGAAGGGAGCTCAGCGCTCACCCAGTGCCAACCCCCTGCCATGGGCAGTGACACCTCTCACCAGCCCAGGTTGCCCAGAGCCCCCTCCAACCTGGCCTCGAAGGCAGGAGAAGCAGCCCGTGACAGGAGGAGGAGGAGGGTCTGTGCCGGGCACTCACGGCCCCCCGGCAGCATCTCCGCACAAAGCAGCGCCCAAGGCCGGGCAGGGGGCACCGCCTGGCCGCGGGTCCCTCCCGGTGGGATCCAGGCAGGAGGAGCGCGGAGCAGCGACCCTCTCAATCGCTGCTCAGCCCGACCACCAGAGACACCTGCAGCGGCCGCAGGAGCACGGGGAAGGGTCCGAGGGCCGCAGGGCGGGTGCGAGAGGCAGGTGCCACCCCCCGCTCCATCCCCTCGGGGCCGCCGGACTGCCCTTGCGCAGGGCGGGCACGAAGAGCCCCCGCCATTTCGGGCCGTTCTCCTCGCCGAAGAACTCGTAGGGCTGCGGCGGCGGCTGCATGGCTCCGGCCCTCGGCTCCTCCGCATCGGGGCCGCCCGTCTTCCCCCGCTCCCCACCGGCTACGGCGCCCGGGACATGAGGGGAGCAACAGCGGGAAGCGATGGTGGCGGGAGGGCGGCGGG
>VZRI01011466.1:48124-75232 GCA_013397515.1 Upupa epops
CCTGCCGGCCGCGCGGGGGACGGGAGGGCAGGGGAGGCTGCGGGAGAGGTCAGAGCGGCCTCCTGGGGCTGAAAGGGGCTGGGGAGAAGGATGGGGACAGAGGCTGCAGCAGGGGCTGCTGTGCCAGGACGAGGGGTGAGGGTTAAACTGGAAGAGGCAGAGTCAGGGCAGAGAGAAGGGGCTGCTGAGGGCGGGGAGAGCCTGGCCCAGGGTGCCCAGAGAGCTGGGAGAAGCCCCATCGCTGCAGCCGTCCCAAGTTGGGGGTCTGAGTAACCTGCTCTGGTTGAAGATCAGAGAGCTATTTAAGCTGAAAAAGGCTTCTGAGCTCTTCCAGTGCAATCGAGACTACTTCACCTGCAGTAATGCTCATGGCTGCTGAGAGAACTGCTGTCACCCCATCCCTGGCTGCTCGCTCCTACTCAACCCTTGTGCCAGCTCCAGCCTTTGTGTTTGCTGACCACTAAGCTGGTGAAAACTACTTAGGGGGGATGAAGTGACTGTGTAATGACAGCACTTAATGAGAAAACAGGTTACCTAACCCTGGCTTCAGCCTTGGCACCTCACGCTATGCAATTCCTCCTTCAAGGGGTCACTTGTGAGCTGAACCTGACTCACAGCTGCGGCCGATGCCTCCTGTGAGGCTGAAAGGATCACCTCCACGCTTACCCACTGCACCCCTTCCGAGTTAGACAACAGCCCCTACTTGTCCTAGCAGGCAGCAAGGTTAGAGTCCGTAGCACAGCTGGAAATCCGAGGGAGAAGTGTCTTACGCAACCCGTTCCTCTCCGCTTGCTAACACGGTTCAGCTTGGAAAGGAGCTTCAAGGTCATCGAGTCCAACCCTTAACCCAGCTGCCCCAAGGCCACTGCTAAGGCCTGTCTGTCCCTGAGCTCCAGATCTCCCCGAGAGTGTGATACACAGCCAAGGATGATGATTCAACGCCGCTCGCCGGCAGTGAAATGTCTCTGGAAGTCAGGAGAAACACCCAGCCATCGCGGCAATTCAGAAGGATCCAAACTTGCTATTTTAATTATCGTGGCGATAGACGCAGTCATTGAGCCTTCCACGTGAATTAGACCCTTCAAAAAAGACATCCCTCCCTTTTCCAAGGCTGTTGGGCAACAGGATTTGCATGTGAAAGCCCATTACCATAATTCCCTGAAATTATTCCTTTAGAAAAAGGTTTAGAACGGGTCTTTACTTCCCAGAACGCTACATAAAGACTGGGAATGGAAATGCTTCAGTTAAACTCTACCCCGAAATAATAATCCTGAGTGTAAGAGAGCACAGTGGGTTGTGAGCGGTGCGAATGTGCTGACTCAGGATTCCCTGCTGTACAGGGCTGCTTGATGCTTTACAGAATCACTGAGGCTGCGAAAGACCTCTAACATCATCCAGCCCGGCAGCTAACAGCACCCCAGCGGCCACCCCAGGGCGCTCAGGGCCACAGCCAGGCTGTCCTTCAACACCTCCAGACACGGAGACTCCCCCACTGCCCTGGGCAGTCCAGTCCAGGCTCTGAGCCCCCTTTCCAGGAGGAAGGGCTTCCTGACAGCCAACCTAACCCTCCCCTGGCAGCTTCAGGCTCTGCCCTCTCTTCCTGACTGCAACCTCCTTTTAGGGAGTTGAAGAGAGGGAGAAGGTCCCCCTGAGTCTCTTCCAGGCTCAACACCCCAGCTCCCTCAGCCTCTCCCCAGCAGCCTCTCCCTCCAGTCCCTTCCCCAGCCTCGTTGCTCCTCTGCACCCGCTCCAGCCCCTCCAGCTCTCTCTTGCAGGGAGGGGCCCAGCACTGCTCCCAGGACAGGAGGGGAGGCCTCCCCAGTGCCCAGTGCAGGGGGAGAGTGACCTCCCTAGCCCTGCTGGCCACACTAGTGCTGATCCCAGCCAGGATGCCCTCGGCCTTTGGTGCCACCTGGGCACCCTGCTGGCTCCTGCTCAGCCGGTTGCTGCTCTCTCCTCTGTTAATACATGTCAGGGCCACACCTCGTGTGGGAGGAAGTGGCTTTTGCAATCCGTGTGGTAGTATTTACCGTTGACAGGCAACGCTTGCGGCGGGGAGCACGGAGCCGCCTGCTCCACGGGGAGGACGCAGCTCTTACGCGGCGTTCCCGAGTGAATCTCCGTCTGGTGTTTGTTTTGTGCTTAAGAAAAATGCTCCTGGAAGGGTTTCATGAGTTGAATTTCCAGGTTGTTCTTATACAGGAGTCACCTTTCTGGGTAAGGAGATGCCAGCAGGAGATGAAGAGGGAAAAAGGATGAACGGAAGGAGACGGTTACGTCTTTCCTCTAGCAGCAGTGGCTCACCTGCCGTCCTGTGTCAGCAGAGGACAGAACACAGGTAAAAACAATCAATTAGGATGGCAAATTGCCTGGTGGCAAAGTACCCACAATTATCTGTGTTACCCAACATCCTGTGAACAGCTGCTTTCTCAAGTACTTTGTCCCTCAGGCCATGTAATTCTTTTTCATAGCAGTTATGCACAAGGCACTGAGATACTCTGAGAGGGAGAGATACTCCAACAGCTCCCTACCCAAGTGCTTTTACATCTCTCAGTAGGTTCCAGGCAGGTTCTCCACACTACCTCGTCCAGACGTAGTCTGGAGAGGACTTTGAGTATCAGGAAGAAGGTGGAAGAGGATCCGATGCTGTGTGGGACATGGGAAGCCCTCCTGACTCACTGTTGTGGGAAGCAGATGTGACTCAAGTTTCTGTAGCTTCCCCTCCATAGCTGCTGCTTCGACAGAGCCTGTTCCCACTGCAGCGCTCGAGGCGATGGAGGAGGATGATGTTCTGTTGTGTTAGCAGCAGATGAAGTGAGAAAAACCCCAGAGCCCAGTGAAAAAGGATGGTTTATGTGGAAAATCAGACAGTGATCTGAATTGATTCAGATTCCATAATCACAGAATCCTTAGGGATGGGAAGCGACCTGGAAAGATCACCCAGTCCAGTCCCCCTGCCACAGCAGGATCCCCCAGACCCAGTGGCACAGGAACACAGCNCCCACCCCTCACAGACTGAGAGACAGCAATGAGGTCCCCCCTCAGCCTCCTCCTCTCGCAGCTCCAGAGCCCCAGCTCCCTCAGCCTCTCCTCAGCAGGGAGCTGCTCTCCTTCCTTCATAATCTCCATTGCTCTACGCTGGACACCCTCCAGCAGCTCTGAGTCCTCCTGGAACTGAGGGGCCCAGCACTGGACACAGTCCTCCAGATGCAGCCTCACTAATGCAGAGCAGAGGGGGAGAAGAACCTCTCTTGATCTGCTAACCATGTTTGTTAGGCTTATTTTTCCTCTAGGATACTCTACATCCACGTAGAAGGCTCTGAATCCTGGATGCAGGCTCTAACAAAACCCTTAGTTCTCTATCAGAGAACCCTTAAGCTGGGCTTATCCTTCTGTCTCCATGATTTCATCTAAGCAAGGGGACTGCAGACTCCAATTACACAGTCTGACAGCACAGCAAGAACCACCCCACACTCGTGGTTTTTCAGAGAACCTACTGTCTCTCCAGAAAGGGAGGAGGATGCAGCGCACAGAGCAGAGCCACGGGAAGTCCCTGTGGGCAACCCCACCACAGAGGCTCTTCCTGCTCCACCTTAAGTCTGGGAGACCCTCACGAGCTGTTCATACTCAGCTGGACAAACCTTTGGTGACAACAGGGCTGCTTCTTCCATCACCCCAGCTCTCACCAGGCACGGGAGCTCCGTCATTCATGAAGCTGAAGGAGCTGGGTGCTGGCAGAAGCCGTTTCTAACGGTGGTTCTGCAGTGCCCAGCTGAAGCAGCGTCTCACACGCCACACTCCGCCTGGTTTCCCTCGCTCCTTACAAGGTGAAGAGCTCGTTCAGCGCAGAGCAAAGGGGTTAAAACCCAGCAGTCCCTCACAATTCAAACCTCCTCTTCGCTTCATCTGCTATCATCTTAGCGATGGCGAGGGAGGAGGTGGCAGCAGGAGAGGGGGCGTTTCTGACGTGGAGGATTCTGCTGCCGATTTCGCCGCTGCCTCCATCGAACACAAAGTCATCGACCAAGTTGCCGTCGCTGTCCAGTGCCTGAGCTCTCACTCCGGACGGACCCCTGCAACGTAAAGGAGGAGCTGGCCATCACAAGGAGAGAAAATCAACCCCCAGCGGAGGCAACAGTGGACTCAAAGCCCAGTCAGGCTTTTGGGGGAGCACAGGGAAGTTCAACACCTGTGACTCAGAGCGGGAGACACCTCACCGTTGTTAGGGTAAAGCAAAGGCAGGTTCCTCCCTATCGCTCCTGGCTGTCAGGTTACTCCCCTCCCCACACAAACAGAAGTGCCTTCTCCATGTCAAACAGGAATCTCCTGACCCCAGTGGGCTGCCCCTTTTTCCAGTGCTCAAGCTTCTCTTACACAGAAGATTCTCCCTACAAATGTTTGGAGAGTCCAATCCACCTCCACGTAACTAAAACAGGACTCTTCTTCCTCTCTTAGGAAGAAGTTTCTTTACTTTAAGGAGTTCTCTCCTGAGAGAGTGGTTGGGCACTGGACCAGGCTGCCCAGGGAGGTGGGGGAGTCCCCATCCCTGGAGGGGTTTACAAACCGAGTAGCTAGAGCCCTTGAGGCCATGGTCTGGGGGTTGGGGAGCTGTTGGGATGAGGGCTGGGCTGGGTGATCCTGGAGGTCCTCTCCAGCCATGAGGATTCTACGATACAGATCCTCAGCACTGCTGGATCCTGGAGTCCTGCTGGAGTCCCCTGAATGAAGGGGAGGGTTAGGTTGGCTGTCAGGAAGCCCTTCCTCAGGGAAAGGGTGCTCAGAGCCTGGACTGGACTGCCCAGGGCAGTGGGGGAGTCCCCGTGTGTGGAGGTGTTGAGGGACAGCCTGGCTGTGGCCCTGAGTGCCCTGGGGTGGCTGCTGGGGTGCTGTTAGGTGCTGGGCTGGGCTGGAGGAGCTCAGGGGGCTCTGCCTGCCTCAATCTTTTTGTGATTCTGTGAAGCTGCAGGGTGCCACTGACAAGAACAGTTGTCTTTACCTCCATACATCACTGACAGTGACCTCGGGGATGAACTTCTGGAGTTGATTCACCTGAGCGCTGAGGAACAGCGCTCTGTACACTTCACCCAGGCCAGGCGACAGGTTTCTCAGCACCAGTTTCCACAACCCACTGCAGAGAGAGAACACAGCTGCAGGAGAAACAAACCTTCCGTGAAACATACAACCAAATCCAACTGGCACCGGTGTTAGGACAAGCTCCTGCTCCCAACATCAGACCTTCCTGCGTGCAGGACTGATCTCTGGCCCAGTCAGATAGGAGGAGACTGGAAAGCTGTCAAGAATAAAACTCTATGGACCACAGACGAGTGCCTACGGCTCTTTCTGTTAATGAAGTGCGTGGAGCCGTCTGCCAGGAGCTCTCTTCCAATTCCCTGATCTGTTTTCAGCCTCTTGGAGGCTTCTCTTCAATAGTTCCACCTTCTTCAAGTCTGATTTCTAAACCTGAGGACTTGGTAATGAGCTGTCTGGCTTCTCATGGAGAAGGAAGATCTCTCTCTGCTTCTACAGCTACCCTCTTGCTTTATGTTTGCATGTTTAGCAGTGACTCCTAGATCCTCTGCCATGATACAATCTGGAAACAGAACTAAGGCAGCTCCCCAGCCTGTACTAGTGATCCTTTATGGCCCAGCACCTAACAGCACCCCAGTGGCCACCCCAGGGCACTCAGGGCCACAGCCAGGCTGTCCTTCAACACCTCCACACACGGGGACTCCCCCACTGCCCTGGGCAGTCCAGTCCAGGCTCTGAGCACCCTTTCCCTGAGGAAGGGCTTCCTGACAGCCAACCTAACCCTCCCCTGGCAGCTTCAGGCCCTGCCCTCTCATCCTGGCGCTGGGTGCCTGGGAGAAGAGCCTGACCCCCAGCTGACTGCACCCTCCTCTCTTCAGGGAGCTGGAGAGAGGGAGAAGGTTCCCCCTGAATCTTCTCCAGGCTCAACCCCCCCAGCTCCCTCAGCCTCTCCCCATCACCCTCTCCCTCCAGTCCCTTCCCCAGCCTCGTTGCTCCTCTGCACCCGCTCCAGCTCTTTCTTGCAGGCAGGGGCCCAGCACTGCCCCCCACACATTCTGATAAACTGAAGACACCAAAGTTTTGCTACTCCAGGCTGCATCTTCCCCTCACACTACCAGCACTGATCCTACATTCAAACTGTCGACTGATAAAGTTTAAGGTGCCAGTGCAGACCACGCTGTGTTCTCTCACCCAGTCATCTGCAGATCTCACTGGCTAGGTTGATTAACCTCTTAACACCGCACTGGACCAAACCCAGGAGAGCTGGAGGAGCCCCTGGAGGAGCTCCAGCAGGAGCAGCATGGCTCAGCAGCACCTTCCAAGGAGCAGCCACATTCTCAGACCAGCTGAGGCTTGTCTTGGTAGTGTATGAGAATTCAAATCTTAGATCACACGAAGCCAAACGGCTCGGAGAAGTCCACCCCTATCAGCAGAACTGTCTTGCAATGCACCAACAGCTTGTCAGGAGGAGGCTTCTGGATGAGAACCAGCTGACTCTTAACTGCACTGAGCAGGCCAAAAGACAATCACGGAATGACTGAGGCTGTAAAAGACCTCTGAGATCATCCAGCCCAGCCCAGGACCTGACATCACTACATCAGCTAGACCAGGGCACTGAGGGCCACAGCCTGGGAGAAGAGCCTGACCCCCAGCTGACTGCAACCTCCCTGCAGGGAGCTGGAGAGAGGGAGAAGGTCTCCCCGAGTCTTCTCTTCTCCAGCCTCAACACCCCCAGCTCCCTCAGCCTCTCCTCAGCAGCCTCTCCCTCCAGTCCCTTCTCCAGCCTCGTTGCTCCTCTGCACCCGCTCCAGCCCCTCCAGCTCTTCCTTGCAGGGAGGGGCCCAGCACTGCCCCCAGGACTGGAGGGGAGGCCTCCCCAGTGCCCAGTGCAGGGGGAGAATGACATCCCTCGTCCTGCTGGCCACACTAGTGCTGATCCCAGCCAGGATGCCCTTGGCCTTTGGTGCCACCTGGGCACCCTGCTGGCTCCTGTCCAGCCGGCTGTCACCCAGTGCTGTCAGGTCCCTCTCTCCAGGCTGCTCTCCAGCCCCTCCTCCCCCAGGCTGGAGCTGCAGGGGGTTCTGGTGGCCACAGTGCAGGCCCCTGCCCTTGGCCCTGTTCCCCCTCATCCCGTTGCCCTCTGCCCAGTGCCCCAGCCTGTCCAGCTCTCTCTGCAGGATCTTCTTCTGCTCCAGATCAACACTGCCTCAAAACTTGTTGTCATCTGGGAATTCACTGAGGGGGATTTGATCCACTCACCCAGGTCATCAAGGAGATTACCTGTACGTTACAGCATCTGCAAAGTCTCCAGCGCTGAAGTCCAACAGGTTGTAGCCCTCTCTCTTAAAGGCCAGAACAGCGTTTGGGCCAAGCCAAACGCTGCCATCCATTCTTGGGGTGAAATGGACCCCCAGAAAAGGGAACCGAGGATTGGGAACCTAAAGCAGGAGAGGCCAGTGATTACTGATCTCATCCCAGAACTAGCTACAGGGTCACTCGAGTGAAAGATCTCCCCAGGGAAAACATCTGTGGGGAGGAAAGGGCAGATGTTTATGGACGGTGTGAGAGTGAATAAACTAAACTACAAAGGACTTCCACACTTCCAGCTACCCGACAGGAGGGTGGAGAGAGCTGGGGGTCTCTTCTCCCAAGGAACAAGGGACAGGACAGGAGGAGATGGCCTCACACTGCCCCAGGGGAAGGTGAGGTTGGCCCTGAGGAGAACCTTCTCCCTGGACAGGGTCCTCATCCTTGGCACAGGCTGCCCAGGGAGGGGGTTCAGCCACCACCCCTGGCTGTGTTTCCCAGTCAGGGAGATCTGGAGCTCAGGGACAGCAGTGACCTCAGGACAGCTGGGATCAGGGTTGGACTCGATGACCTGGAAGGTCTTTTCCAACCTAAAAGACTCTGTGAGGACTCACCGGATAGATATTTCCTTTAACCATGTAGCACTTCTCTGGCTTCAGCACCAAATAATCTCCACGGAAGGGGACGATACGAGGTTCAGGGCTGCAGCCGCTGATCTCAGACAGGCGATCCGAGTGAAGCCCTGCACAGGTCACAACGTGCCGGCAGTAGATTTCCTCACCCTGTGCAGAAGGAAGCCCCAGAGAAAGCTGCTGTAGCCACTGAATGAAAACTGACAGCACCTAAAACCCCTGGGGAAATGAGAGTCAAGAGAGAAGGAAGAGAATCTACTCAAAGAGAGGGAGGACTATTGACTCAGTGAGTTGTCTTCTCCTTCATCCCCTGGAGCAGAGCTAACGTTGAAAACCGTGAGGAGGACAGAGGTTGGGTTTGTCTTTACCCCTCCCTCAACACTGCAGACATCCTCACCCGAGGGTGAGATGGTGACAACTCCCCTCCCTGCACAGCACCAACTGGCTTGCAGGAGTGACACCAGCAGAGGACTTCGTAAAACTCAAGCAGCTTGGCGGTTTGTGGTGATTCCAGAGTGCTTCTACGGGCTCCAAAGACCCCCAACATGAAAGGAGAGACAGCTTCCTATCGAGCAAATCACCCCTCCACTTACTCCTTACCTTTGAGTTCCTAACGATGACAGGGTACTTCAGTCCTGTAACAGAGTTGGACAAGAGAAGGAATTACTCGCCTACCCCTGTACTGGGCACTGGGGAGGCCTCTCCTTGAGTTCAGCGGGCAGGTCGGGGTCTCACCCCACCTCTGAGAGACACAAGTGTTGTCCAGCAAGGAAGAAAGGAGGGGGTATCTGCACCCTGCAAAACCACAACAGCCCTTCACTTCAGGAAAGAGCTGGAGGGGCTGGAGCGGGTCCAGAGGAGCAACGAGGCTGGGGAAGGGACTGGAGGGAGAGGCTGCTGGGGAGAGGCTGAGGGAGCTGGGGGGATGTTGAGGCTGGAGAAGGGGAGATTCAGGGGGGACCTTCTCCCTCTCTCCAGCTCCCTGAAGGGAAGAGAGGGTGCAGTCAGGTGGGGGTCAGGCTCTTCTCCCAGGCACCCAGTGCCAGGACGTGAGGGCAGGGCCTGGAGCTGCCAGGGGAGGGTTAGGTTGGCTGTCAGGAAGCCCTTCCTCCTGGAAAGGGTGCTCAGAGCCTGGACTGGACTGCCCAGGGCAGTAGGGGAGTCCCTGTTTCTGGAGGTGTTGAAGGACAGCCTGGCTGTGGCCCTGAGTGCCCTGGGCTGGCCGCCGGGGTGCTGTTAGGTGCTGGGCTGGAGGAGGTCAGGGGGCTCTGTGAAGAGGACAAGCAGCTCCTGACAGGGAAGGAGTCTCCTACTGGAGTAAGAGCAGCTACTGTTGGACCTATCCATGATCACAAGAGTCCACACACAGCTCAGTCTGATTTTAATATGACAGAACAACCTTCTTCCTCCACTGTTCCATCATTTTCTTCTGTCAGCTGCAGGGTGACCTGCTCATGGAATAAAACCCAAGCTCGCTCAACATTCTAAGAGGGGTTTGGCTTTGGTCTGACCCCTACGAGACAGGAAGCTTCAGAAAGGTCATTTCAGTCAAAGTGGTGAAGGAAGTCTCTGGCAGGCCTGAAGGAAACAGGGTGGGAGACCTGTCTTACCCGCTTCGCTTTGTGATGAACTCTCTTTGGCCATCTCCATGTTCGTCACTTCAAAATCAGTCAGGATGCTCCCACCTGCCTCCTGGAAGTCTTCAGCATAGGACTGGGCTACTTGTTTGTAATCCACAATGCCAGTATTGGGAGAATCGAGGGCCATCAGACCCTGAAACAGGGTTAAGACAGAGCGGAACAGTGAAGGCTCTATGTGCACAGAGAATACTTCAAGGCTGCTGAGACGGGAGAACTGCTGTCACCCCATCCCTGGCTGCTCGTTCCTACTCAACTCAACCCCTCTGCCAGCTGCAGCCTTTGTGTTTGCTGACAACTAACCTGGTGGAAACTGCTTAGGGTGGATTAAGAGCTCGTGTAACGACAGCAGAAACAAGCACCTAATGAGAAAACGGGTTACCTAACCTCCAGCTACACAGGACTTCAAGCTTGTTGCCCTCCTCTGGACCCAGTCCAGCCTCTCAATCTCTTTCTTGTAGTGAGGTGCCCAAAACCAAACCAGCTTAGCACCATTCCTGTTCCCTTTAGTTACAAGGGAAGGACTTGGCTCAGGAAACAGGAGGTAATGAACTCAGAGCTGCCTGACTCTACAGCTCAGCTGGACCGGGAACACGTCAGGAGTGTTTTAAGGAGCAGATACAGAAAGAGTCCTCTGCAGAACACTGCTGTCTCTACAAAAACTCATGAAGGAATCGTGCAGCAACAGCAAGAGCAACGCTGCCAGGTGAAGCAGGGCAGGGAATTGGGAATTCACATCCAGACCCTGCTTTCCAGGTCATTTTTCCTATGACCATGCCACTCGCCCTTTGGAAGAGGGGAATTCTGTGGATGGTATCTACTTGGGCTTCAGGAAGGCTTTTGGCACAGTCTCACACGTTACTCTTCTGGAGAATCATAGCAGAGAGAAATGTAGCCCTCACTGGGTTAAACACTCGCTGCAGGCTGGGGGGTGAGGGGCTCGAGAGCTGCCCAGCAGAACAGGACCTGGGGGTGCTGGCAGACAGCCGGCTTCACAGGAGCCAGCAGGGTGCCCAGGGGGCCAAGAAGGCCAACAGCATCCTGGCCTGGAGCAGGGAGAGCGTGGGCAGCAGGAGAAGGGGAGTTCTCCTGCCCTTGGACTTCACCCTTGGGAGGCCTCCTCTCAAGTCCTGGGTTCAGCTGTGAACCCCTCACTCTAGGAAAGACAGGGAGATGCTGGAACAGGTCCAGAGCAGAGCTACCCAGCTTGGGAGGGGTTGAGAGAACCAGTCGTGTGAGAAGAGGCTGAGGGAGCTGGGCAGGGTGAGTTTGGAGAAGAGGAGGCTGAGGGAGAGGGGTCCTCCTTACCCTCCTTCAACTCCCTGAAGGGAGGCTGTGGAGGGGTGGCTGTTGGCCTCTGCTCCTTGGTGCCTGCTGACAGCAGCAGGGGCACTGCTCTGCAGTTGAGGCAGGGGAGGGTCAGACTGGCTCTGAGGCAGAGATTCTCTGCAGCCAGAGTGGTTGGGCACTGGCAGGGCCTTCCCAGGGAGGTGGTGGAGTCCCCCTGCCTGGAGGTGTTGAAGAACCCTGTAGCCATGGTGCTTCAACCCTGCTCGAGTGGCAGCAGGGAGGGGGTCAGGCTGTGTTTGTCAGTCTCTCAGGGACTGAGGGGTTGTGTTGGGCTGGGGATGGTTGGACTGGGGATCTGGGAGCTCCTTTCCAGCCAGGATTCTCCTGTGATTCTATAACTACAGTAAAAATCACTCACTGTCACTGCAGGGAAACCTGGGGGTATTTTGTTTCTGACCATAAACACCAGGAGGGACAGAAACTGGGGAAAGGATGAAGCTGAAACAGACTCTGCCCTATAAATTAATCCCAGCTCAGGGACTACAGAGTCTTCTCCACTGACTCAAACCATTTCTCTTTATATTTCTGGGTGATTCTATTTCTTCTGGGTTTTCAGGCTCTTCTGAATTCATCACCCACACAAACTATCCCTAGGCTAGAAAGATTCATGGTAAATCAAAAAGAGGGCTAATTCCACCTGAGAAACAGGGGGTGCTACCAGGGAATGAAGAGAACAAAACCCCTTACCCTGCAGAAGGGCTCCTTCTCTTGTATTTCTTTCGCTCCAATCAGCCTCAGCCCCGGGACGTTGTTCTGCAGCCCTCTCTCGTACAGAGCTTTGAGTCGTGGGATCTCATCTTGTTCGACGGCCACGATTAGCTGGGGAAGAAGATAACAAAGCAGACGAGTGAGAAGAACACGGAGGGCCCCTTCAGGTTTGGTGTCAATGAGTGAAGAGTGAGTGAGAAGTCAAGAGGGGTTTGTGCCATCACTGGCACAACATCCTATGCAAGTCTGATCCTATAAATACACTGGGAAAGCACTGACACGCGAAGGAGAGTCAAGCCCTGACGTTAAACTGCAGCTCCAGTTCCTGTCAGTGATATGTACTGGCTACCCTGTACTGGGGGGGTTACAAGGAGGTGGTTAGGGGATCCAGAGAGGGTCTCCTCTGCCCTGCTGAGACCCCATCTGGAATCTGGTGTCCAGTTCTGGGCCACTCAGTTCCAGAAGGACACAGAGCTGATGGAGAGAGTCCAGCACAGAGCCACAGGGATGATGGAAGGAGGGGGCCATCTCCCTGTTGAGGAGAGGCTGAGGGAGCTGGGAACAAAGGAGCCTGAGGGGGGACCCCATGACTGTTGATCCAGATGGAAAGGGTGGGGGTCAGGAGGAAGGAGCCAGGCTCTGCTCAAGGGCATCTGGGGACAGGACAAGGGGCACCGGGTGCCAGCTGGAACAGAGGAGGCTCCACATCAAGAGAAGTGACTTCTTCCCAGTGGGGGTGCCAGAGCCCTGGAAGGGGCTGTCCTGGGGGGTTGTGGAGTCTCCTTCTCTGGAGATGTTTCAAACCTGCCTGGGCTGTTCCTGTGCCACTGGAACTAGAGGCATCTGCTGTGGCAGGGGGACTGGACTGGATGATCTTCCTAGGTCCCTTCCCACCCCTGACACTCTGGGATTCTCTGACTTTGTATGAGAGACTCGGGTTCTAGGACAAGGAGGCTGGGTTCAAGCTAAACAGGGGAGATCGAGCTGAGATATGAGGCAGAAATCCCTCCCTGGGAGGGTGCTGAGGCCCTGGCACAGGTTGCCCAGGGAGGCTGTGGCTGCTCCATCCCTGGCAGTGCTGAAGGCCAGGCTGGACAAGGCTCTGGGCAACTGGGTCTAGTGAGAGGTGTTGTTGTCCTTGGTAGGAGAGTGGAACTAAACAATCTCTGAGCTCCCAGAGATTCCCAGTCCAGGATCCCGACATGATATCTGAAAGGAATGATCCCAGCTTCACTTCATGTAACCATGTTGTTAGCTCACAATTCCCACAGGAGGATTATCTGGGCTACGAACTATCCATCCCCAGTTTGCCCAGATCAAACTACTTGATGCTCTGGCAACACAGGCATCTCTGTGCGGAGAAGGCACTCAGTTCCTCCAGGTTCTCTGGCTGCTTTTTGTGAAATCAGCTGTGCAGCCCCACCACCACCTTCCCAGGATTAAACTCTGCCAGCAAAAGAGCTGTGGAAGCACCCAGCCTGGGGTGCAGGGGCTGCACAAACCCACAGTGCCATCTTGTGTCCAGTGCTGCACCAGGAGTTGCTCAGCATCAACAGAGCTCTGAACACACAGCCAGGCCAGCCCAACCAGGACCTGAACTGCTGTGGGGTCCCATCAATGCTGCTCCAACCAGGGATCTTGCCTCTGCACCCCAGGAAAGACGCACACCCAGCTCCCTGTGCTGCCTGTCGCATCAGATCTGCAAGGCTTGTGCTGTCCAAGACCACAGAACCCTGGAATGACTGAGGCTGGCAGAGCCCTCGAAGCTCAGCCAGCCCAGCCCAGCACCTAACAGCACCCCAGCGGCCACCCCAGGGCACTCAGGGCCACGGCCAGGCTGTCCTTCAACACCTCCAGACACAGGGACTCCCCCACTGCCCTGGGCAGTCCAGTCCAGGCTCTGAGCACCCTTTCCAGGAGGAAGGGCTTCCTGACAGCCAACCTAACCCTCCCCTGGCAGCTTCAGGCCCTGCCCTCTCATCCTGGAGCTGGGTGCCTCAGCCACCTGACTGCAACCTCCCTGCAGGGACTTGGAGAGAGGAAGCAGAGTCCCCCCTGAGTCTCCTGCAGGCTGAACCCCCCCAGCTCCCTCAGCCTCTCCCCGTCAGCCTCTCCCTCCAGTCCCTTCCCCAGCCTCGTTGCTATTCTGCCCCCTCCCCAGCCCCCCCCATCTCTTTCTTGCAGGGAGGGACCCAGCACTGCCCCCAGGACAGTGTCTCCATACACCTGCAGAGGCCCCTCTCTCCATGGGGTTTGGCTTCACCTGGATATTCCAGCTCAGCCCAGGGATAAGGACAACTATGAGAAACTCAGTTGTTGAAAGGAAGAGACCACCCCAAAAAAGGTGAAGACAACACAGAGGGTACTGACCTTCCCACAGCGCTTGTAGGGTATCCCCTTCAGGTCGCAGTACTCGTAGCAGAGGGCAGCACCCTGCACGCAGAGCTTGGCTTTCAGAGAGCCGGGTGTGTAGTAAATGCCGCTGTGAATCACCCCGCTGTTGTGGCTGCTCTGGTGAGGAGCTGGAGAGAACAAACAGGCAGTTCAAACACATGTCCTCGCAAAAGGGGGGGCCCCATGGCTGTTGATCCAGATGGAAAGGGTGGGGGTCAGGAGGAAGGAGCCAGGCTCTGCTCAGGGGCACCCAATGCCAGGACAAGGGGCACCGGGTGTCAGCTGGAACAGAGGAGGTTCCACATCCAGAGGAGAAGCAGCTTCTTCCCGGTGAGGGTGCCAGAGCCCTGGCAGGGGCTGCCCAGGGGGGTTGTGGAGTCTCCTTCTCTGGAGCCGTTTCAAACCCTCCTGGGCTGTTCCTGTGCCCCTGGATCTAGGGGCTCCCGCTGTGGCAGGGGGATCTTTCCAGGTCCCTTCTGATCCCTAACACCCTGTGACTCTGTGATTGCTTCCACCTTCATTACCCGAGCAGAGAAGCTGAGGTCCTGCCCTAAGCCAGCAGCAACGAGAGATGTTCAAATAAGGTAACTGCACTGCAAACACGAGTGCTTGCTCAGTCTCCCAAGGCTATGAAAACACTGACACAGCGAGTTAATAATGAACCTTCGCCACACGCAGCCTGTGGAATCAACACGTCTGGGCAACCATCCCTGGATGGCCCTCACCTGTTTGTGACATGAGGCTGAAAAACACTACAAGCATTTTCAGTGAAGTCCTTTGTGCAGGCTCTCTCTCTAAAATATTGATTTCCTAAGGTCATTCCTGCTTGGTCCTCACACAGCTATTAAGGGCTTGATGAATGCGATAAGCCCAACCCAAGGGCAGCACACAGCCTGGCCCGTGTTGCTGCTGAAGTTGTTGGCCTTTGCCCTTTGCATGATCTGCTGCCCAACGCTCCCTCTCACAGAGTCCCAGAGTGACTGAGGCTGGCAGAGTCCTCTGAGCTCAGCCAGCACAGCACCTAACAGCACCCCAGCAGCCACCCCAGGGCACTCAGGGCCACAGCCAGGCTGTCCTTCAACACCTCCAGACACGGGGACTCCCCCACTGCCCTGGGCAGTCCAGTCCAGGCTCTGAGCACCCTTTCCAGGAGGAAGGGCTTCCTGACAGCCAACCTAACCCTCCCCTGGCAGCTTCAGGCCCTGTCCTCTCGTCCTGGGTGCCTGCAAGAAGAGCTTGACCTCCACCCGACTCCTGTCTGGAGCTGCAGGGGGTTCTTGTGGCCACAGTGTAGGACCCTGCCCTTGGCCCTGTTCCACCTCATCCCGTTGGCCTCTTTCCGGTGCCTCAGCCTGTCCAGCTCTCTCCGCAGCATCTCCCTCCCCTGCAGCAGATGAACCATCCACTCATCACCCACCACCGTTCACTTTTCTCACCACAATCCTATCCTGCCTCCATTTCTCAGCTAGTCCTCTCTGCCTCTTGCTCCCCACAGCACTAATCTGCCCCACACATTACTGTCTGCAACCAGCACCGAGTCCTTCACCCTCCTTGTCCCTCTGTCCTCAAATTCCCTGCTGCTGCTGGAGCTCCAGCAGTGAGACCTGCGGCTTTCACAGAAGGAGGTGGCAATGTGAAACTTTTCTGAAATGAAAGGTGTAACCCGAAGTCCCAGCAGCAGAGCACGGGCTGCAGGATGTGTCCCACCAGGAGACAGCCAGCAGCACCTGGGAATGAAGATGCTCTTCCCAGAAGGGCAGTCCATCACTCGCTTCAGCCACAGGAGCACAGATTCACTGCCTGGAAGACCATCGAGTCTGCCAGAGCCCCACTAACTCAGCCCCACAGCACCCCCTCCAGACACAGGGACTCCCCCACGGCCCTGGGCAGCCTGGGGAACCCTTGTGGGGCAGAAATTGGTCCTCAGGGCCAACCTCCCCCTCCTCTGGGGCAACTTGAGGCCGTTTCCTCTCATCCTGGGGAGGAAGAAGAGACCGACCCCCACCTGGCTCCAACCTCCTGCAGCTCAGGGAGCTGTGGAGAGGGAGAAGGTCTCCCCTGAGCCCCCTTCTCAACAGTTCAAACCCCCAGTTCCCTCAGAACACTGGAGCCCCTTCCCCAGCACTGGAGCCCCTTCCCCAGCCCTGCTGCCCTTCTCTGGGCCCACTCCCGCCCCTCCATGTCCTGCTGGCTGTGCCAGAGTGGCCCAGAACTGCCCCCAGCATTCGAGATGGGTCCTCCCCAGTGGCCAGCACAGGATCCTGGTGGCCACCGCAGTGGTGTCAAGAGCCAGGATGCCCTTCTTGGCCACCTGGGCACAGGCTGGCTCATGTGTAGGGCAGATGCCCTTCCACTGCTCCTCATCACACAAGGGCCGACCTTCCCCTTCCCACGACATCCTCTGCCAGCCCGGCAGCGGTGCACCCCCAGTACCCAGGAGCCCCCAGCACCATACCCAGCTCCTTCTCCTTCTCCAGCACAGCCAAGGCGAGCGACGGGTGCCGCTGGCCGAGCTCCCGGGCCGACGCCAGCCCCACGATCCCCGCGCCCACCACGGCCACATCGAAAGTGCTGCAGGGAGAGACAGACACGGCCGTGAGCCCCCTCCGGCAGCACCTCCCGCCCGGAACCGGCCCCCTGGGACGGCATCACTGAGGACCACCCTTCCCACCCACGGCCTCACCTGCGCTGCCGGCGCTGGGCCCGCCACAGCCCCGCGGCCCCGGCGCTCCTCGCCCGCACCCGCAGCGCTATCGCCACCATCTTGGGGGCGGCCATGGGCGCCGCCATCTTGGGGGCGGTAACAGCCGCCGCCATCTTGGGCGTGGCCACGCGCGCCTCCCTCCTGAGGCGATGACAGCCGCCGCCATCTTGGGGGCGGTGACTCGCAGTGTCCCGGGGCTCTCCCGCTCCGCTATGGCCGTGAGGGGAGGCCTACCCCGGTTTTCCAGTCCTTCAGCCTGGGCAGGAGGGGTTGACACTGCTCCATAACCACTCCGTTTCCCTTCTCTCCAAGGACATGGTGCTCTTGGGAAAACTCGTGCAGCCGCTGTGCAGCCTCAGCGAGGTGCGGGCGGGCACCTGCAGGCACTTCTGGGGATGGCTGAACGCAGTGTTCAACAAGTAAGAGTGGTTGGGGGTGCAGGGGCTCTGTCACGGGCCCCCAGGATCTCCTGCCCATAGAGATCCGACCCAGGAGCAGAGAGAACCTTTCCTGCAGTGTCGTTCAGCCACACAAGGGCTTTGTATTTAGAAGGATAGAGCTTTTCTCAGTGAAACTCGTTCCCTGCTCATAGCTCATCGGTTTGGTGTTGTCTTCGAGCTCTGTGGAGAGGGTTGCATGGTGAAGCTCATTGCTGTAAGGGAGGCTGGGAGCTCAGCCAGACAGGATCCTCTTGCAGGTCTCATGAGGATAAGAAAGATAAACTTTGTCCTGAATAGGATCAGGGATTTAGATCTGATCCTAGGAAGAAATGCTTGGCTGTGAGGGTGGGGAGAGCCTGGCCCAGGTTGTCCAGAGAGCTGGGAGAAGCCCCATCCCTGGAGCCATCCCAGGTCGGGTTGGACCTTGAGGCTCTGAGCACCCTGCTCTGCTTGGGGATGGCCCAGCTCAGGGTGGTGGGTTGGACTTGAGAGGCCTGAAGGTGATTTCAAGTATGTAGTGTTGGAAGTATTGGTATTGCTTAGGAACGATGTGCATGAAAGGCTTTTATAGAAATAAAAATCCATTTGGGAGACAGATTTGCCATTGTAAAGCCTTATTCTGGGTAGAGAAAGCTGCTTTTGATCTCCCTGTGCAGAAGGGTAAAGTCAACTTGCACTTCTGTTCTGATTCAAAAGCATCAGCAGTTTAAAGCAAACTAAAGAGTCAGAATGGTTCAGGTTGGAAGGGACCTTCAAGATCGTCCTGTTCCAACCCCCCTGCCAGGAGCAGGGACACCCCCCACCAGACCAGGGTGCTCAAGGCCCCAGCCAGTCTGGCCTTGAGCACTGCCAGGGAGCTGGGGGGCAGCCACAACCTCCCTGGGCAACCTGGGCCAGGGTCTCAGCACCCTCCTGGTGAAGAACTTCTGATTTCCAGTCTAAACCTCCCCTCTTCCAGCTTGAAAGCATTTCCCCTGCTCTGACCACTCCAAGCCCATGGAAACAGCCCTTTTCCCAGCTTTCCCTTCAAGGACTGCAGTCTACTCTGAGATCTCCCTGGAGTCTCCTCCAGGCTGAACAGCCCTAACTCTCTCAGCCTGTCCCCATAGGAGAGCTGCTGCAGCTCCCCCCTCATCCTTGTGGCCCTCCTCTGGCCACATTCCAGCAGCTCAAAGAAAGGTAGAGCCAGACTGATTAAGAACCCTCCCCGTCAAACCACATCAATGCTCTTTGTGTCTCGGCAGAGTGGACTACGAACGAATCCAGGCCGTTGGGCCGGACAGGGCGGCTTCAGAGTGGCTCTTGCGTTGTGGTGCCCTGGTACGCTATCAGGGCTCACAGAAATGGCAGCAGGACTACAACGGCCTCCCCACGGGGCCCTTGGGGAAACACAAGATAGAAGCCATTAATGCCACCGACTCTTGCATCATGTACAGAGGATTCGACTATTTGGGTAACGTGCTGAGACTCTCTTGAATCTTCGCTCCTTTGGTTGCATCAAGCGGGTTGTTTTATTGAAATCTTTTGAAATTGATTGATTGATTGATTGATTGATTGAATTTCCCCTTAAACCAGCTCTACAAATATTCAGCAGTTCAGATTTTGCCAGAGGTGCAAGATGAAGCAGAGAGAGAGTTAGAGCTTCCTCAGCCCTTACCCGAAGCGACGGTAGCGCTGAGGAATTGTGACAAAGATTTGTCCATTCATTGAGTTGATGGTTGAGTAGTTAGTAGCAGAAAGCACTGCCTTCAATCCTCTCTTCTTTTCTAAGCTAAGCGATGGTTTTGGTGCCTGTGGAGCCCTAATTCCACATCTTCAGGAGCTTACAGTGACTTCAAAGAGAAAAACCAGGACAACTCTCAGTTTCTTCCAAACCAGAGATGTAAAAATGGTTTCAAGTCTCCTTCAGATCACAAAACCCACCCTGGGGAACAGTTGCATTGGCAGGGGGTGATGAATTTACCCCTGAGCCATCATTTATCCCCCAAATTTGTAGTTTCTTTGTTCCTTGCTCTTAGAACCTTCCAGAAAGATCAAAACCCCTGGGGTTTCCTGTATTTGAAAGACACTTAGGGGGTTTGTTGTGTGCTCAGCCCCGCCGTGTGAAGGATGCAGCTACTACACCGAGAGAGCAGCACCCGGTGAGGGTTGTTCCTGGTCTCCTGAAACAAATAGCTCCTGTTTGCCTTTCCAGATGGTCTGGAGCACGTCACCGAGATCAAGCTGCAGAAGTGCATTTACATACAGGACGAGTGTCTGCAGAGGCTCAGCGAGACGAAGAACCTCCAGAAGAGCCTCGTGCAGCTGCAGATCATCTCCTGCGGGAACGTCACGGACAAAGGCATCGTGGCCCTTCACAAGCTGAAGTACGTGAGCTGCTCAGCCCCTCCCGCCGCACCGCCGTCACTCCGCTGTGGTGTGGGGGGGACTGTGTTGAGTGGGAGGGCTGGGGTGGGGTTTGGCAGCCTGGCAGGGAGGGCACTACCACTCTTCCTTGCTTGGTGTTGCTGTTGAATCATTAAAGTCGGCTTAATAGAGAGGAAGCTTCATGGCTGTGGGGCTGGAGAAAAGGAGGGGAGGGGAGATCGTCCTGCTGCCTGCAACTGCCTGACAGGAGGGTGGAGAGAGCTGGGGGTTGGTCTCTTCTCTCAGGGAACAACGGACAAGACAGGATGAGATGGCCTCTGGCTGCTCCAAGGGAAGGTGAGGTTGGCCTCTCCCTGAACAAGGTCCTCAGGCTGCCCAGGGAGGGGGTTGAATCGCCACCCCTGGCCGTGTTTGTTTCCCAGTCAGGGAGTTGTGGAGCTCAGGTAGAGGGGTTAGCAGTAGCCTTGGGCCAGCTGAGTTCAGCTTGATGTGCTTGAAGGTCTCTTCCAACCTGAACCACTCTGTGATGGGAGGATCCAGGATCTCTTTGGGCTGCGCAGAAGGACTGATTTTAAGTTGAGCTCCAATCTTCAAGCACCCTCTCCACTAAAAAACATCCAGTGGAACCAGTAGCCTTTCAAACACAGAAGGTAGAAGGATCCTTTGTCTGATGTCTGCGCCAACAGCACTGGCTGACTTTAGCTTTCAAATCCTTACAGGAACCTGGAATATTTGTATCTGAGTGACCTTCCTGGGGTGAAAGAGAAGGAAACCACCGCTCGCATCCTGCAGCAGGCGCTGCCAAACCTGGAGCTGGAGCTGGATTTGGAATAAACACGATGACACAGAGCTGTGTTGGGTTGCGTAGCATTTGCTCTACATGGCAGAAATGACCTTGTGGGGACTACGGCATCTGAGGGATGGACGTAAGAGCAGAGCTCCCAGTCCGGCTGTAAAACTGGATGCAGTAAGGTTTACTGAGATTAAACTGTGTGATGAGTTAACAGCAGAGAAGGAGGCTCCTGCACACAGCCATTCGTCCTGTTTTTATAGGAAGACTTAGTGACAGGTAGAGAGGGACCTGGCAGCACTGGGTGACAGCCAGCTGAACAGCAGCTAGCAGGGTGCCCAGGTGGCACCAGATGCCAAGGGCACCCTGGCTTGGATCAGCACTAGTGTGGCCAGCAGGACTAGGGATGTCATTCTCCCCCTGCACTGGGCACTGGGGAGGCCTCCCCTCGAGTCCTGGGAGAGATTGAAGGGCTGGAGCACATGCAGAGGAACAACAAGGCTGGGGAAGGGACTGGAGGGAGAGGCTGATGAGGAGAGGCTGAGGGAGCTGGGGTTGTTGGGCCTGGAGAAGAGGAGACTCAGGGGGGACCTTCTTCCTCTCTCCAGCTCCCTGGAGAGGAGGTTGAGTTGTAATCAGGTGGGGGTCAGGCTCTTCTCCCAGGCACCCAGCACCAGGACAAGAAGGCAGGGCCTGAAGCTGCCAGGGGAGGGTTAGGTTGGCTGGACTGCCCAGGGCAGTAGAGGAGTCCCTGTGTCTGGAGGTGTTGAAGGACAGCCTGGCTGTGACCCTGAGTGCCCCAGGGTGGCCGCTGGGGTGCTGTTAGGTGCTGGCCTGGGCTGGCTGAGCTCAGAGAGCTTCCTCAGCCTCAGTCATTCTGAGGGCAGGCACAGTTGGTACAGATGTGGCACCTGCCCCACTGAAACTGCTCTTCCTGCTGTTGAACAGAGACCAGCGCTGGGGAAAGAAAAGGGGTTTGCTCCGAGTTTCAAGGAGAAAGAGGAAAGCTCTCTGCTAGAAGCTGTGAACTCCTTCCCAGCAGCAAAGCCCAGCCAGTGCAAAGAAGCTAGGTTTAATCAAAATCAAGTCGATATCACGTCCTGAGATTACAGAGACCGAGAATCACTCTACTAGGTGGGCTCAGGCAGAATTCCTGCCCCTGTCTGGCCTATCCCTATCTGGATAAAGTACACCACGCAGTATCCTTGATCTACAGGCGAGCGACGTCGCTACTGACAGACCCAGCAAGAGGAAACGAGCAGGAGATGCTCTGAGCAGACTACAGAACCAGCTGGGTTCATCCTTGATGTGTTCTGCCGTGGGTAACGGTGCCGGCGGAGCCTTGCCTTGAGTCCTGGTCGGTGCTGCTAGTCCTTTGCGGTCTAGAAACACAGTGAGTCGGGCAGCCCTTCATCTGCTGCTCGCAGCAGCGCCTCACATACAGCTCCTGACTCAGCCCGTCTCTGATGCTGTGCTGGGACACAGCAGCACTCTGGTTTGTTTGGCAAAGCTGCAGCTCTCCTGCCCGGAAACAGAAGAGAGAGACGAGCAGGAGCTTCTAAATTCACTCTGGGTTGCAGCAACCCTGAACGAGGACCTCCCCACAAACCAGCGAGCGACCAGGAATCAAAGCCAAGCGCCGTCGCCTGTGTGCACACAACGCACCGAGTCCTCTCTGCGCGTCTCCTTCCCGTCCGTGGACGGCACGAGGTACTAACTTAGCTCTCCGTCTCGTAGCCCCCCGTTGTCAGTCCTGATGCTGCCGCCCGGTTAGATGTTGGGGAAGTGGTAGCTGGATCTCCTGGTCTTGCAGCAGCACTTCTTGGTGTCCAGCGCGGGCAGGATGCTACCGCTGGTCAGCTGGGGGAGGTGCTGCGGCTAGAGGAGCAGTTAGGTGGGGTGAGAGGAGAGCACAGCGTGTGTTTCACTTCTCTGACTGCTAGGAAGCTGTCCCTGTGCTGCTTTACCATCTGAGAGGCTCGGATCAGGGGCTCCACACCTGCTCATCCAGAGCACCCAGTGCACTGAGTACAGGTGGGGGTCAGGCTCTTCTTGCAGGCACCCAGTGCCAGGAGGAGAGGGCAGGGCCTGAAGCTGCCAGGGGAGGGTTAGGTTGGCTGTCAGGAAGCCCTTCCTCCTGGAAAGGGTGCTCAGAGCCTGGACTGGACTGCCCAGGGCAGTGGGGGAGTCCCTGTGTCTGGAGGTGTTGAAGGACAGCCTGGCTGTGGCCCTGAGTGCCCGCCCTGGGGTGCTGTTAGGTGCTGGGCTGGGCTGGCTGAGCTCAGAAGGCTGTGCCAGCCTCAACCGCCGTGTGAGTTCTCCACTGTGCTGATAGCCTTACCCCTGGCACGTGTTTCCTCGTCAGCCTGCCGCCTTTCCAAGCCGCTTTCTCACGCTCTTTGCCCAGCTCCGCCACCTTCCTGATGCTGTCAAAGTAGGGGTGCTGCAGCAGCTGCTCAC
This sequence comes from Upupa epops, assembly GCA_013397515.1. NCBI lineage: Eukaryota > Metazoa > Chordata > Aves > Bucerotiformes > Upupidae > Upupa > Upupa epops. The sequence goes on from VZRI01011466.1 coordinate 70,942, forward strand.
ACGTCTGCCTCTCTGCAGGGTCCATGCGCAGGCAGCCCTTAGGAGAGGTCACACAGGACACCCGCTGACTGGCTCTGCGTGATCCAGCTAATCCCCACAGCACCAACACGCGCGTCCAGCCGGCCTCGAGGAGCTACAGCTGGCTCTAAGCACCCAACACCAACAACTGCCGTGAGGTAGGAGCAGATAGTCCAGCGGGAGGAGCAGCTACTCTTCGGTAGGATCAGACCTCAGAACCCAGTAAAGCCCCCACGCTCTGTTTCAGTGAGCCTCTGCTAATGCAGTAGCCATCACCCCACCCCAGCCGAGAAGCTGAACCACCTCCTCAGTGCAGAGCTCCTTCCCCAGCTGCAGGCTCTTACCTTCATGAGGGATAACGCAGAGTAGGAAATACTAGGGAATTTCACTTCTAACGGCTCCTGGAAGATAAAACCCAGCCCTGTGAGTCTATTCCTGCGGCTCAGAGCAGCAGCGGTCTACAGCCACCTGGTGAGGGGCATGGAGGGGAGTGCCTGAGCGTCACACAACAGCTTGGGATGGAAGAGACCTCAGAGATCAGCTCTGCTGCTGTGACAGGACAAACAGCAGGGATTGTCCAGGTCTGGGCCACTCAGGTCCAGAAGGACACAGAGCTGCTGGGGAGAGTCCAGCACAGAGCCACAGGGATGATGGAGGGAGGGGAGCATCTCCCTGCTGAGGAGAGGCTGAGGGAGCTGGGAACAAAGGAGCCTGAGGGGGGACCCTGTGACTGTTGATCAAGATAAAAAGGGTGGGGGTCAGGAGGAAGGAGCCAGGCTCTGCTCAGGGGCACCCAGTGCCAGGACAAGGGGCACCGGGTGTCAGCTGGAGCAGAGGAGGTTCCACATCCAGAGGAGAAGCAGCTTCTTCCCAGTGAGGGTGCCAGAGCCCTGGCAGGGGCTGCCCTGCTTGTGGAGTCTCCTTGTCTGGAGCTGTCTCAAACCAGCCTGGGCTGTTCCTGTGCCCCTGGCGCCAGGGGCTCCTGCTGTGGCAGGGGGACTGGACTGGCTGATCTTGTGAGGTCCCTTCCAACCCCTCACTGTGACTGCAATCTGTTTGACTGCTTTTACACAGAGCATCAGCTACAACATCCCCAGAGGGCTCTGCCCACCTCGGATCACGTTCTAGCGAGCACTGGCAGAGCTCTGAGCAGGGTTAAACAGCACTGCACTGCACAGGACCGCTCAAGCTGAGAGCCTGAGGCTTTGCCAGCCTGATTGCCAGCCCAGGAACGCAGAGTCAACAGCAGCAGGACACTTCTCTCTGTCCCAGTCCCGTCTCCATGGCACAGCACACAGGCTGAGGGGGAACGCAGCCGAGCAGAGGGAGGCTCTTACCATGCTCTCTGGGTCTGGGATTCGAACTCCGCTGAAGAACTGGTTGGTGCTGAACACCTGCTGGTGCCTGGGAATGAGATCCCCTTCCAGCAAGAAGAGAAAAACAAGGAAAGAAACCCCAAATCAGGTCAAGCTGCTGTTTGTCCAGTGTCTCCACCCAGCAGGGCTGCATCCTCAGCCAGGGCTGAGCTGCCCTCCTCACACCAGATGGGACGGACCAAGCCCTGAGCTCTGGCAGGAGCTGCTGTTGCCTCTGGGGGTGACAGCGTGGGCTGCTGTGCTGGAGGGAGGGCAGGCAGAGCTCTGCAGCCCCACACGAAGGCCTTTCCAAGCGAAGGGGTTCTGCAGAGGGTGCCCTTCTCTGGCCCCAGTCCAGCCCCTCAATGCCCTCCTTGTACTGAGGTGCCCAAGCTGTCCCCAGGACTCGAGGTGAGACCTCAGCAGCGCCCAGCACAGTGGGATGCTCAGCTCTACCCCAGTGCAGCTCCAGGACCCATTTGTTGAAGGTTCTAGCAGCTCAGAGGCAGGAAGATGTTAAAATCAGCTCCCTGACCATGGCCCAACAGCCCGACAGCCACCGCTGCTCAGAGAGCTCTGCTCTGCACCCAACAGGAGCCTCTCCTGGCTGAATCCCTCTCTCCAGCTTCCCTGGAGCCCCTTCAGGGACTGCAAGCTGCTCCAAGATCCCCCCTGGAACCTTCTCTTCTCCAGGCTGAACAGCCCCAACTCCCTCAGCCTGTGGAGTGACTGTGCTGGCCCAGTGCTCCCCACACGCCAGTCAAGCACTGAGCTCTGCCCGGCGCAGAGGGGCCGCTCACCCAGGGTTCTCCGGATGAGGTAGAGCTGGTCGACGTCAGACTTGCCAGGCCAGAGGGGCACCCCGGAGAGCAGCTCGGCAAAGACGCAGCCTATGGCCCACACGTCCACGGGAGAGCCGTACTGGGTGTCTCCCACGAGTAGCTCTGGCGAGCGGTACCACCTGGTAGCCACATAGTCTGTGTAGTAGTCACTTGGACCAGCTGGGTTGGGAAGGAGAGAAACAAAGAGAGATGTGGGATCGGATGAGCTGCCATCGCTCCTGACTCACGCTGGGGCACCTCGTGGGCTGGAGGTGCAGGAACAGAGGGAGTCACTGGCCACCAGCAGACCCCCCCCAACCCAGTGAGCAGAGGGTTCAGAGGAGAGCCCAGAGGAGAGCCCAGAGAGCTCTCTCCTGCCAGGGGGCTCCAGCTGCGTCTCAGCACTGCATAGGGCACGGCTGGGCACAGCTCGGGATGCCCAAGGCCAGCTTCCACCTACCAGCAGCACCAGCACCGAGCTCAGACAGCCCTGCTATACAGAGGCGCTCTGCACCCTCCCTCCGAACCAGTCTGGGGGGACAGATCGGCTGCTGCGTGAGAACACCCCAGCCTGGGTACGGCGTGACCATACAGAGACAAACGAGGCCCTGCTGGTGTTTGAAAGCCTGGGCCTGCACTGCCTTGGAGCTTCCAGAGCTGACAGACACTGAGTCACTGAGGCTGGCACAGCCCTCGGAGCTCAGCCAGCCCAGCCCAGCACCTAACAGCACCCCAGTGGCCACCCCAGGGCACTTAGGGCCACAGCCAGGCTGTCCTTCAACACCTCCAGACACGGGGACTCCCCCACTGCCCTGGGCAGTCCAGTCCAGGCTCTGAGCACCCTTTCCCTGAGGAAGGGCTTCCGAACATCCAACCTCACCCTCCCCTGGCAGCTTCAGGCCCTGCCCTCTCACCCTGGCACTGGGTGCCTGCAAGAAGAGCTCGACCTCCACCTGACTCCTGTCTGGAGCTGCAGGGGGTTCTTGTGGCCACAGTGCAGGCCCCTGCCCTTGGCCCTGTTCCCCCTCATCCCGTTGCCCTCTGCCCAGTGCCCCAGCCTGTCCAGCTCTCTCTACAGCAGCTCCCTCCCCTCCAGCAGATGGGCACTGCCCCCCAACTTGATGTCACCCGTGAATTCACTGAGGGCAGCCTGGATCCCCTCCTCCAGGTCATCACTGAAGATGCTGAACAGAACTGAGCCCGGCACTGGTCCCTGGGGCCACCCCCGCTCAGTCGTGCTCGGTCATCACTCACTCAGCACGCGAGCGAAGCCGAAGTCACACAGTTTGATGACCGAGTGCTTCGTTATCAGGATGTTTTCGGGCTTCACATCGCGGTGGATGCACTGGAAACAGAGCAAAGCCCCACAGTTAGAGGGGATCACGGAATCCTTAGGGATCAGCAGGCACCTGGAAAGACCCTTCAGTCCAGTCCCCCTGCCGCAGCAGGATCCCCCAGACCCAGTGGCACAGGAACACAGCCAGGCGGGGCTGGAACGTCTGCAGAGAAGGAGACTCCACAGCCCCCCTGGGCAGCCCCTGCCAGGGCTCTGGGACCCTGCCTGGGAAGAAGGTCCTGCTGAGATGGAGAGGGAACCTCCTCTGCTCCAGCTGGCACCCAGTGCCCCTTGTCCTGTCCCCAGATGCCCTTGAGCAGAGCCTGGCTCCATCCTCCTGACACCCACCCCTCACAGACTGAGAGACAGCAATGAGGTCCCCCCTCAGCCTCCTCTTCTCCCAGCTCCAGAGCCCCAGCTCCCTCAGCCTCTCCTCAGCAGGGAGCTGCTCTCCTCCCTTCATCCTCTCCGTTGCTCTGTGCTGGACCCCGAGTACCCAGCTCCACGCTGTGACTGTCTGATGTCCAGTGAAGCCCCGTTAGCGCGGGTCGGGGGACTTACGTTGTGCTGGTGGCAGAAGTTGACAGCTTGGAGGGTCTGCCAGGTGATGCTCTTCACAAGATGCTCCGGCACTCTGTTTTCAAAGCAATCACCACGCTTGTGTTTATCACCGATCATTTCTCCACCGCAGGCAAAAGGGAGAGGAGGCCTTCAGGTGCCAGAGACCTCTGAGCAAACCCCTCAGGCTACAGACAGACCCC
>VZRI01011466.1:87853-111031 GCA_013397515.1 Upupa epops
GGGGGGGTGTCCCTGCTCATGGCCGGGGGTTGGAACTGGGTGATCTTGAAGGTCTCTTCCAGTCTGAACTGCTCTAGGAACCTATGAATTCCCTGCCAGCGGTGGAGAGGTGACGCGGACGACACAGGGTCCTTACCTGCACCGATCTCTGTAAACCACGAAGAAGCAGAGTTCAAGTTGATTGTCTCAAAATGAACTACCTGATTGGGCTCGGTACCCTTGCTGATGGCTACGCACACCATGGGGTACTCCTGCTCCGGGATCACCAGCATCTCAAACACATTCAGTGGGCTCGGCAGAGGGAAATCAAAGTGCTAGGAGAAAGACCACAAGAGTGAGGTGTGGGGCACAGTCTCCTTGCCCTTGGAAACAAGAAGAACTAAGGGATCTCCGGGAGAGCCTTCCCAACCCTACCCAGAAGGATCTGTCAGTGCTCTGAGGCTGTGAGCAACACCACGTTGCAGAAGTACGTGCACTGGGCTCGACCCCATGCCTGACTGACCTCAGTCACGAGGTTTTGTGGTGTCAGGAGCTCAGGAGCCACAGACTGGGCGGGCAAGGTTATTTCAAGAGCTCTGTGGAATGAGTAACGTCCAGCGTTCCGCGGGGGAATGCAAACACTCACCTTTATTAACATGAACTTCTGCATGGGCTCATACCACTGCAGCAGAACGATCCCCGACTGCAGCGCCCCGCACAGGTACTTGTGTCCTGTGTAGGGGTTTCGTACTGTAAACACAAGAGGCGAGGTAAAAACACCCCGTAGGAAACGACTGCGCAGACCCCACAGCTACCCCGGCGGAGGATTTGGCGATGAGAATGAGTTTCACGCCCGTCCCCTCCCGGTTTGGCAGTCAGGCAGCCCCAGTGAGGAGCACGGTGCTGCGATCCAGAGAGGTTTAATTAACCCTGTCATTAATAACCTCTAGACTTGTAATTAATAACCACTCTAATGAGAGACTGACAATTAATAAGCAGCACAGAGGCCGCGTGCTGAGGGGCCTCAGAAAAGCCCTGACACCCCCTCGCTGGGGGGAGTGAAAGGTCTGTGCCCGCCCGTGGTTTCTACAAGAGAAATCCCCCAACGGCTCTGAGTGTCTCGCGCTGACTAGGAGGAAGGGTTTGGGGTCGGGATCTGAGCCCAGAGGCAACTGGGTCTGGGGGATCCTGCTGTGGCAGGGGGATTGGACTGGATGGCCTCTCCAGGTCCCTTCCCATCCCTAAGGATTCTAGGATTCAGTAAGGACCCGTATGCTCTGGATGCTTTACGTGACCTAAGTCAGGTCTCCGCGGCTGCAGTCAGCACCAGGGAGGGGGTCCTGGTGCAGCCTCAGCCAGTGCAGGGTCTCTGTCCAGCGGGACGTGCACCCTGCAGCGAGGCCGAGGCCGAGCCCTGAGAGTCGCTGCAGCGGATGCAAACCTGTAGCTTCACCAGCTTGAAGTCAGGGCTTGTGTGAGGGCTCCGCTCCTGCCCTCGCCCAAGGAGCTCCTTTCATGTTACCCTAAAGCTGGGTCTAAGTCAAACCATGGCCAAAAGCTGGGTCTAAGTCAAACCACACCCTAAGGCTGAGTCTAAGTCAAACCACAGCCCCAAATCAGGTCTAAGTCAAACCATGGTCCAAAATTGGGTCTAAGTGAAACCACAGTCTAAAGCTAAGTCAAACTATGGCCCAAATCAGGTCTAAGTCAAACTATGGCCCAAAATCAGGTCTAAGTCAAACCACAGTCTAAATAAAGCTAAGTCAAACTATGATCAAAAGTAGTGTCTAAGTCAAACCATGGCCCAAAATCGGGTCTAAGTCAAACCACAGTCTAAAGCTAAGTCAAACCATGGTCCAAAGCTGGGTCTAAGTCAAACCATGGCCCAAAGCTGGGTCTAAGTCAAACCATGGCCCAAAGCTGGGTCTAAGTCAAACCATGGCCCAAAGCTGGGTCTAAGTCAAACCATGGCCCAAAGCTGGGTCTAAGTCAAACCATGGCCCAAAGCTGGGTCTAAGTCAAACCATGGCCCAAAGCTGGGTCTAAGTCAAACCATGGCCCAAAGCTGGGTCTAAGTCAAACCATGGCCCAAAGCTGGGTCTAAGTCAAACCATGGCCCAAAGCTGGGTCTAAGTCAAACCATGGCCCAAAGCTGGGTCTAAGTCAAACCATGGCCCAAAGCTGGGTCTAAGTCAAACCATGGCCCAAAGCTGGGTCTAAGTCAAACCATGGCCCAAAGCTGGGTCTAAGTCAAACCATGGCCCAAAGCTGGGTCTAAGTCAAACCATGGCCCAAAGCTGGGTCTAAGTCAAACCATGGCCCAAAGCTGGGTCTAAGTCAAACCATGGTCCAAATCAGGTCTAAGTAAAACCACAGTCTAAATAAAGCTAAGTCAAACTATGATCAAAAGTAGTGTCTAAGTCAAACCATGGCCCAAAATTGGGTCTAAGTGAAACCACAGTCTAAAGCTAAGTCAAACCATGGTCCAAAGCTGGGTCTAAGTCAAACCACAATCTAAAGCTAAGTCAAACCATGGTCAAAAGTTGTGTCTAAGTCAAACCATGGCCAAAAGCTGGGTCTAAGTCAAACCATGGCCCAAAGCTGGGTCTAAGTCAAACCATGGCCCAAAGCTGGGTCTAAGTCAAACCACACTCTAAGGCTGAGTCTAATTCAAACCATGGCCCAAAGCTGGACCTAAGACAAACATGGAGGCAAAGCCACCAAGTGAAAACTAAGCCGCGGCCAGGCCCCCCAGCCCTGAGATCTAGCTGAGCAGCGCCGTGCCCTGCAGGATGCCGCGGGGCAGGGATGGAGTCGAGCCTCACCTATACAGCACTTGTGGCAGCCTTTCGTGTCGGGGATCTTCGTCGTTAAGGCAAACTTCCTGCAACAACAGCGACGGAGGAACCCATCAGCACCAAACACCGCAGGGTCCTTCCCGCTGCCGGTTCAGCGGCGCTCCCGGGAATCCCCGCGAGCGCGAGCGGAAGCCCCGGGATACCTGGGTAGGATTTTGTCAGGGAATCGGTGGGTTTGGATGTGAGCAGCTAAGCCGGTCTTCTTCGCTTGCTCAAACAGAGCTGTTAGGTTATGGGAGTAGAGCTGGAACGTTTTCCCTGCAAGAGAGAAAGGCAGAGTAGAGGCTGCACCCAATCGTCCAGCGGCCAACAGAACGGTTTGTAGAGGAATAAACTCTTACCTTCTAGAGAATCCCGAGTGTCAGGGATTGCAGGTCCGGCCATGAGGGGAAAATAAAGAGAAGACAACAGTCATCACTGAGAGAAGGGCTGGCACTGCACCCCGGGTTCATTCCTGCAACACTAAAGCTGCTCTGAACGTTAGTTGGGTGTGGATGTTGTAGCTGTGTGAGGATGAGTTGTGTCTGGACAGAGTGGAGAGGACTCTGGTGCTAGGACAAGGGGGATGGGTTCAGGCTGAAAGAGGGGAGATTAAGATGGGATCTGAGGCAGAAATCCCTCTCTGGGAGGGTGCTGAGGCCCTGGCACAGGTTGCCCAGGGAGGCTGTGACTGCTCCATCCCTGGCAGTGTTGAAGACCAGGTTGGATGGGGCTCTGGGTACCTTGGTCTGGTGAGAGGTGTCGCTGCCTCACGGCAGGGGGCTGGCACTGGATGAGCTCTGAGGTTTTGAGTTTTAAATTAACTAAGAATAAAGCAAATAAACCCCATGGTGGGACACTGCAGACAACTGCTCCTGCTGCTTGTGAACATCCAGTTTCACCTCTGAAAGTCTTTCACAGAAACTTAATTGTCCAGGCTAGAGAAGACCTTCAGTCCAACCATGAACCCAGCTGTCCCTGAGCTCCACAGCTCCATGACTGGGGTGGTGATTCAACCCTCTCCCTGGGCAGCCTGTGCCAAGGTCTGAGGACCCTTTCCAGGCAGAGGTTTCTCCTCAGGGCCAACCTCACCTTCCCCTGGGGCAGCCTGAGGCCATCTCCTCTGCTCTTGTTCCTTGGGAGAAGAGAGCACCCCGCACCTCTCTCCACCCTCCTGTCAGGCAGTTGCAGACAGCAGTGAGGTCTCCCCTCATCTCCTTTTCTCCAGACTACTGAGTCCCAGCTCCTTCAGGAGCTCCTCACAGGAGCTCTAATGTCCAACCTCAACCCTCATCCTCCTTTTCCTCAGCCTACACAGCCTCTCGGAGCAGAGACTCCTACACAAACCCGATCAGGCAGGTTTCTCCTTCACTACACACTGAATCCTCACTCTCCTTACGGATGAGGTCGCTCCCAGCCCCTCTGCCTGTTCATACCTGACAGGGACATCAGGGTGTTGTTGATGACGTACAGCCAGGTGCACTTTCGGGGGAATAACTGAGGAAAGAAAAGATTCCCATTAACACAGACGCAGAGGATCTTCCAGCCCTGGTTTTCTCTGCCTGCTCCACCTCCACCCCCACTTCCTGCAGGGATCGACTACTGCAAGAGCCAGCTGCAACTGGAATTTCCCCATGAATTCCCTCTTTCCTTAGCCCTCTGTGAGCTGCTTTAGAAACCTGCAGGTAGAAATCTCGTTGGCAGCAGCACTGGCTGTTTGGAAGGGGTCCAAGAGCCCAAGGAAACAGCAGTGGATGCTGATGGTTTGGTGGCAACACCACTGGCCCAGTTAAACGGCCGAGGGTTTCCAGCGGGGAAGCCACGTGCCATCTAGTGGAGATTAAAGCGCAGAATCCCAGTATCACTGAGGCTGGCTCAGCCCTCTGAGCTCAGCCGGCCCAGCCTAGCACCTAACAGCACCCCAGCGGCCACCCTAGGGCACTCAGGGCCACAGCCAGGCTGTCCTTCAACACCTCCAGACACGGGGACTCCCCCACTGCCCTGGGCAGTCCAGTCCAGGCTCTGAGCACCCTTTCCAGGAGGAAGGGCTTCCTGACAGCCAACCTCACCCTCCCCTGGCAGCTTCAGGTCCTGCCCTCTTGTCCTGGTGCCTGGGAGAAGAGCCTGACCCCCAGCTGACTGCAACCTCTCTCCAGGGAGCTGGAGAGAGGGAGAAGGTCCCCTCTGAGTCCCCTAGCTCCCTCAGCCTCCCATCAGCAGCCTCTCCCTCCAGTCCTCCGGCCTTGTTGCTGGAGAAGAGAGCGAGGGCAGGTGCTGGGCTGTCTGCAAGAGGAAGGAGATGTTTTTGCCCTGTGAAAGTTTCACAGAGAGCGGGAGGGAACTATTAATTCCTGGACTTCCATCTCTGGCTTTGCTGTGAATGAAATCCCACAGAGCCTCTTATCCCACCTATCCCATCTAGCATCAAACATTCCTGCTTCCTAAGGTTCCCCCAGTCTATTCCGTGTGCTCGTTAGAGCAAACCTCACCTGTTCCATTGTCGCTTCGTGAAGCTCATTCAGGTTCAGGGTGTAGATGCCTTCTTCCGTGCCGAAGATGATGTACTGATCTGAAAATCAACGAGGCATCCATGGTCTCAGAGGCTCCTTACCGAGGCAGCTTCCAACCCAGACCTCACACAGCGTTACCTTTAGTGTCTGGATGAATCCACGACGTCGCGCAGTTAATCTTCAAAGGGCAACCGTCGAAGACCTTGGAAAAACATGCTCCCATCTGGAAAAGACCCCGCGACACAGAGCTGCTGGAGGGGGTCCAGCACAGAGCAACGGAGAGGATGAAGGAAGGAGAGCAGCTCCCTGCTGAGGAGAGGCTGAGGGAGCTGGGGCTCTGGAGCTGGGAGAAGAGGAGGCTGAGGGGGGACCTCATTCCTGTCTCTCAATCTGTGAGGGGTGGGGGTCAGGAGGATGGAGCCAGGCTCTGCTCAAGGGCATCTGGGGACAGGACAAGGGGCACTGGGTGCCAGCTGGAGCAGAGGAGGTTCCCTCTCCATCTCAGCAGGACCTTCTTCCCAGGGAGGGTCCCAGAGCACTGGAAGGGGCTGCCCAGGGGGGCTGTGGAGTCTCCTTCTCTGCAGACGTTCCAGCCCCGCCTGGCTGTGGAGGGAGGTTGAGTCACTGTCCATGAAGGGGTTTAAAGAGTGTTTGTGGTGCTGTGGGATCTGGTTTGAGGGTAAACTTGTAGAGCAGGGTTGATGGTCGGATTTGATGACCCCAAGGGTCTTTTCCACTCAGAGTGAGTCTGTAAATGAGCTGAACCGTTTTCATGCTACTGGGGTTCATCCCTCACAGAGGCTTCAACCCTTCCCACCCTGCTTGAAAGGGGAAACACAGTGGATTCAGAGCAGGAAACTACAACCAGCTCTGAGATGCAGAAGATCACCCCACATGAGCATAAACCTTCTGACACCAGAAAGGCACCGCGAGAGCAGCAACTGCTGCTGCAAACAAACTTACGTACCAGCACCTTGGGCGTTGGGGGCAAACCGTTGATCGCTGGCTTCTGTGGGAAGAAAGAAGCATCATCAACTATCTCCAGGTGCCGAGAGACAAGCAGCAGCTACCAGGGCACTGAATGCAGAGCCAGAGCCCCCACACTTACGGGAAAATCCCTTTTCTCCTTCTTCCTGGGCAGCTGAGGGATTTGGCCAGCAGAGCCTTCTGCATTTTCTTCAGTCAGTTTCAGCATGCCGTCCCCGTTCCCTGAAACACAGGGCGCAGCTCACTCACACACTGCCTGGAGCTCACTGACACTCTGCCTGGAGCTCACTCACGTGCTGTCTGTAGCTCACTCACATACCCTTTGTAGCTCAGACACTGTTGGGAGCTCACTCAGGCACTGCAGCTCATCCACACTGTGCTGGGAGCTCACTCACGCACTGCAGCTCATCCACACTCTGCTGGGAGCTCACTCACGCACTGCAGCTCATCCACACTCTGCTGGGAGCTCACTCACGCACTGCAGCTCATCCACACTGTGCTGGGAGCTCACTCACGCACTGCAGCTCATCCACCCTCTGTCGGGAGCTCACTCACGCACTGCAGCTCATCCACCCTCTGTCGGGAGCTCACTCATGCACTGTGTGTAGTTCACTCACACAGACACACTGAGACTGAAAATGCCTTGTGATCCTATTCCCTCTTCTCCCCTGTGTCTAGCGTGGGTGGAGAGGTGAGCTCCATGTAGTGGGGCCACATTCAGCCCAGCTGTGGGGTCCCTGCTTCAAGAGGACTGGAAACTACTAGAGAGGGCACAGTGGAGGCCACAGAGATGCTGAGGGGACTGGAGCATCTCTGTGCTGAGCAAAGGCTGAGGGAGCTGTTCAGCCAGAGAAGCTGACGGGGATCTAATCGATGCCAATCAAGAGCTAAAGGGTGAAGGCAGGAGGATGAGGCCAGAGTCCTCCCAGTGGTGCCCAGCAATAGGATGAGGGGCAACAGGCACAGTCTTGCTTTGGGAAGAACGTTTCTACCACGGGTCACAGCTCGAATGAAAACAGAGGTAAAAGGAAGAGCTGTGCCCTGTGATCAGCCTGTCTGAAACTACCCACCGACGAGCAGCGACTCGAGAACTCACCCCTCCCCTGCACACTCACCCACGTCGCTGTATCTCGTCGTGAGCAACACAGGACTGCTGATGCTGCTGGTCATACTGGTGGGGGAGGAATCAGCCTGCGGCCCGATGAAGGGGATACTCTGTCTCCTGTGGGCTGGTGGGGCTCTGCTCTGCGAGTCTGGGAAATGCTTTATTGTCTGACACCGCTCATCATCGGGGAGGTTTTCCTCGGGGTAGCTGTTTATTCTTGGCTGCGACAAGGGACAGAGGAGAGGGTCACCTGGGAAATAGCACCTGGAAGCAGGGGCTTCATTCTTGGTCTAAATTCAATGAAACTTTAGACAAATTGAATTCAACTCGGATGGCTTCTAAGGAAAGAAAACCCTCCTCTGAGAAGAGACATCTGACAGGGAGTGGGGTGGCTTTGCTTGGGAGGAGGTTCAGGGAAGGGGGATCTCACTGCCCTCTGCAACTCCCTGAAGGGAGGCTGTGGAGGGGTGGCTGTTGGCCTCTTCTCCTTGGTGCCTGCCGACAGCAGCAGGGGCACTGCTCTGCAGTTGAGGCAGGGGAGGGGCAGACTGGCTCTGAGGCAGAGATTCTCTGCAGCCAGAGTGGTTGGGCACTGGCAGGGCCTTCCCAGGGAGGTGGTGGAGTCCCCCTGCCTGGAGGTGTTGAAGAACCCTGTAGCCATGGTGCTTCAACCCTGCTCGAGTGGCAGCAGGGAGGGGGTCAGGCTGTGTCTGTCAGTCTCTCAGGGACTGAGGGGTTGTGTTGGGGTGGGGATGGTTGGACTGGGGTAGCTGGGAGCTCCTTCCCAACCAGGATTCTCTAATCTAAGAGATTCTCCTTCTCTAGTGGGAAATCACAGAACAAGAGGGCACCAAACCCCCTTACATACCCCTCCATCTCTTACCTTAGGAGGTAGCGGGGGTGGCCCTGCTCGCTTCAGTGTTGACCTACAGCGAGAAGAGGCAGCAGGGTGTCAGTTAAACCAGCACTAAGACCAGAATCTGTTGAGCACAGACTAAAACAAGACGAGCTAAACACACAGGACAGGCCATCGCAGCGTTGCACGAACGGGGTTAAACTACAGCTCTGAGAGTGGGGTGAAGCACACGTTAATCTTGTTAGAGGTGCTGGGGTTTGATGAACTCGGGTTGATTCATAAATGCCAACATCGCAGAGCGTTCCAGGCTGAGGGGGGGGTCAAATTAGCACCAGCAGGACCTAGTTCAGGGCTGTTTGAAGCTATTACTGTGGAGCAGACAGAGGTTCAGGCACCAAAGCTGCTGCACAAACCTCCCCAGAGCTCTGCAGGACTATCTGCAGGTCCTCTCACCGTGGGGTTTGGCTGGCAGCTCACGGATTGATGAACCTCAAACCTGCTTTACAGCATCAAGCACTTCCTTAGGTGCTCTGTGATCACCTCAGGAAGGAGAGCGAGGGGGGTAAGCGCTGCCCTGCAGACATTCTCCTGGCTATCAGATAAACAGTCAAGCGTGCGTTAGGCCTGAGTGCAGCCAGCCCTGCCCTGCCCTGCCCTGCTGACGAGCGGCACTGCAAGGCAAAGAGGCTGCTGCGGCGACGCTGCCTGCGTTAGCGAGAGCCGCACGGAGCGAACGCGACTGTAGGCGAAGGAGGTTCCACTCACTCTTCCACATCTTCGCTGCCATCGCCAAATTTTGTGAGCAGTCCCCTAGGTGAAACGTTCACAGGATTAAGAGCTCTGCTCTGAGGTGGAGGCGTGCGGCCACAGCGATCGCTGAGGGCATTTGTTTCATAACAAGCAGCTCCCAGCTCCTTGCAGGACAAAGTCTTCTCTCTTATTCACTGCACGAAGCCCTTCCCTTCCCCTCACCCTCCAGTAAACGCTGCAGCTCCCTCCTCCTAGCAGACACTATCACCCCAGCCTTCAGTTCCCTACCTGATGCTGCTCAAAGAAGAGAAAATAGATGATGAGAATAGAGGAAGCAACTGGGAGACAACTGGGGAGAAGCCTTTATGCAAGGAAGTCTCCTCCTGCTAGAGCACAGACTGGTTCCCATTACCATGGGATTTGGTTTGGGGTGCAACTTCTGCTGGGTTAAAAACTGCCTGGATGACTGAGCACAGAGAGTGGTTGACAATGCTGTCACCTCCAGTCGGTGCCCAGTGAGCAGTGGTGGCCCCCAGGGATCAGTGCTGGGCTCAGTTCTGTTCAGCATCTTTAGTGATGACCTGGAGGAGGGGACTGAATCTCCCCTTAGTGAATTCCCAGGTGCAATCAAGTTAGGGGGCAGTGTCGATCTGCTGGAGGGGAGGGAGCTGCTGCAGAGAGAGCTGGGCAGGCTGGGGCACTGGGCAGAGGGCAACGGGATGAGGGGGAACAGGGCCAAGGGCAGGGGCCTGCACTGTGGCCACAAGAACCCCCTGCAGCTCCAGACTGGGGGAGGAGGGGCTGGAGAGCAGCCTGGAGAGAGGGACCTGGCAGCACTGGGTGACAGCCGGCTGGACAGGAGCCAGCAGGGTACCCAAGTGCCACCAAAGGCCAAGGGCATCCTGGCTGGGATCAGCACTGGTGTGGCCAGCAGCACTAGGGACATCATTCTCCCCCTGCACTGGGCACTGGGGAGGCCTCCCCTCCAGTCCTGGGGGCAGTGCTGGGCCCCTCCCTGCAAGAAAGAGCTGGAGGGGCTGGAGCGGGTGCAGAGGAGCAACGAGGCTGGGGAAGGGACTGGAGGGAGAGGCTGAGGGAGCTGGGGGGGTTGACCCTGGAGGAGAGGAGACTCAGGGGGGACCTTCTCCCTCTCTCCAGCTCCCTGAAGGGAGGCTGCAGTCTGCTGGGGGTCAGGCTCTTCTCCCAGGTACCCAGTGCCAGGATGAGAGGGCAGGGCCTGAAGCTGCCAGGGGAGGGTGAGGTTGGCTGTCAGGAAGCCCTTCCTCCTGGAAAGGGTGCTCAGAGCCTGGACTGGACTGCCCAGGGCAGTGGGGGAGTCCCTGTGTGTGGAGGTGTTGAAGGACAGCCTGGCTGTGGCCCTGAGTGCCTTGGGGTGGCTGCTGGGCTGGGCTGGCTGAGCTCAGAGGGCTGTTCCAGCCTCAGTCATTCTGGGATTCTGCTGTTTCAAAGCTACCCCAGGGTCAAGAAGAGCAACTGTACCTGGAGGATGAGATGTAGAACTCCATCACTAAGCAGAGGGTTAATGTAAAAGCTCCCTGGGAGTCACTTTACAAAAGGAGAGCAGCAGCAGACGGCTGCAAACAGCATCGAGTAATCAATTTAAAAGAGAAGAAGCCCAATCATCAACAAAAGCCACCTCCAGAGCACCCAACGTTTATGTGCCAAGGCTGCCATGAGGACAACAACAGCAACAACCCAGAACTGAGGTCAATCAGCAGGTAAACACTCCGGGCTGAGCAATTCCTGAACTGAAGGCTGGCGATCACTGCTCAAAGGCAAAGGGCATGAAGAGCCAGGACCCATGACCCCTCCGTCCATCCCTGGTGTTACTGGGAATCGCTGGGGCAGAACAGCTATGCATTTCCTGTTTATCTTTCAAACTGCAAGTGGTTTCCAAGTAAGCAGCTTGGATTCCCTGCCCGGAAACTTTCTGCCCATCCTCCTCTCAGTATTAAAGCTCTATTTACCCCTCGTACTCCCCCTCCCCAGCCCCGGCCACGCTGGCTGTGGCTGGATCGTTCAGCCTTTAATAACAGCCTGCTGTGGCCAGTCCTGTCACCATAGGAATGGGATCGAGTCACTAAGTCACTTCACCAGGAGGAGTTGCCCTCCCTCTCCACCCCTGATCCTGCAGATTCCAGCTGTTGGCACAAAAGCCAGAGCTCACACGAGCGGCTTTCGAGCTGCAATTCATACTGGGGGCACAAACTGGGAGAGGAAGAGAGGCACTCGGTGATGGTACTGGACAGGGTCTAGAAAAGAGGCTGAAAAGCCACCCCTACTGCAGTGAGAGAAGAGAAAAGCAGGCTGAACTCAAATAGACCCAAGCACAGGCGGTCTCCGTGACACAAGCAGCTCCCCAGGGGGCTGTAACAGCAGCTGACAGCTTATGCAAGGATTTTATCTGCGGAAAGAGCCACAGAAATTCACTGCCTGCCACTCAATTCCAAGGAAAGATGGGAAACAGGCAGGGTTTTTTCAGCTGGGTAATGATTTCAGCTACAGAGCCATCCTTGCCCCCATATGTGGACCAGTCAGTGCTGCCAGGCTCCTGCATCCTCGGTCTTTAGGGGCAGACATTCAGTCTTCTGGAGGAAAAAGAAGCCACCTACTTCCTGAACTCAATCCTATCGCAGACAGAGCTGTGCTCCTCTGCCTCCCTGTGAAATCAGTTCTAGGATGTCTTTCCCTAAACCACTGCACCAGAGTGCTGCAGGTCATAGAATCCTTAGGGATGG
Organism: Upupa epops; assembly: GCA_013397515.1. NCBI lineage: Eukaryota > Metazoa > Chordata > Aves > Bucerotiformes > Upupidae > Upupa > Upupa epops. The sequence continues at coordinate 99,637 of VZRI01011466.1, forward strand.
GAAGGGACCTGGAAAGATCACTCAGTCCAGTTGCCCTGCCACAGCAGGATCCCCCAGACCCAGTGGCACAGGAACACAGCCAGGTGTGTTCTCCCCAGAGAAGGAGACTCCACAGCCCCCCTGGGCAGCCCCTCCCAGTGCTCTGGGACCCTCCCTGGGAAGAAGGTCCTGCTGAGATGGAGAGGGAACCTCCTCTGCTCCAGCTGGCACCCGGTGCCCCTTGTCCTGTCCCCAGATGCCCTTGAGCAGAACCTGGCTCCATCCTCCTGACACCCACCCCTCACAGACTGAGAGACAGCAATGAGGTCCCCCCTCAGCCTCCTCTTCTCCCAGCTCCAGAGCCCCAGCTCCCTCAGCCTCTCCTCAGCAGGGAGCTGCTCTCCTTCCTTCATCCTCTCCGTTGCTCTGTGCTGGACACCCTCCAGCAGCTCTGTGTCCTTCTGGGACTGAGGGGCCCAGCACTGGACACAGCCCTCCAGATGTGGTCTCACTAGTGCTAGAGAAGACAGAAGCAGCCGTGGCACTGCACTGAGCCAGGCACAACTACACCTTCACCTCAGCTTTCTCCTTCCCTTTCTTGCAAGGCCTCGACTTGCAAGCTGTGAACAGGATGTTACAACCACAGCGGTGGCTTCGAAGGGCTGCTGCCTTCAGGAGCCTGAACTCAGCTTAGCTACAGAAAATCCCCTCTGGCTGTGTCAGTGCAGCATGCTGGGCATGTGCTTGTGCTTCACCTTCCATCTATGACCGAGGAGCCGCGACAAACTGCGGACAAACTACTGCGTGTGGTTAGAAGAGAGGAAAACCTGTTCCCCAAGAGAAGGGCCAAGCAGCTGCTGAAGAAGGGCTGAGCCCTGGGTAAAACCTCTGTGAATACTGCAGAGCAGCGACCTGATGAGGAGAGGCTGAGGGCGCTGGGGCTCTGGAGCTGGGAGAAGAGGAGGCTGAGGGGGGAACCTCATTGCTGTCTCTCAATCTGTGAGGGGTGGGTGTCAGGAGGATGGAGCCAGGCTCTGCTCAAGGGCATCTGGGGACAGGACAAGGGGCACTGGGGGCCAGCTGGAGCAGAGGAGGTTCCCTCTCCATCTCAGCAGGACCTTCTTCCCAGGGAGGGTCCCGGAGCCCTGGCAGGGGCTGCCCAGGGGGGCTGTGGAGTCTCCTTCTCTGCAGACGTTCCAGCCCCGCCTGGCTGTGTTCCTGTGCCACTGGGTCTGGGGGATCCTGCTGTGGCAGGGGGACTGGACTGGATGACCTTCCCAGGTCCCTTCCCATCCCTAAGGATTCTATGAACATTCCCGCAGATTCGGGTTTACGGTTGGAGCTTTCCACCAGATCCCGGTTTTCCATGCAGAGTGAAGACTCCGAGGTCACGGAACGAAAAGATGTTTTGAATTCCATTACTTACTTGCTGCTTCCACCATCCACAAAAGGATTCCAATGCGAAGCGAAGTCACTGCCAGCTGCCACAACCTGAAGATAAAGAAATACTCATGTTTTCCCCCCTTGTCAAGCTGTCAGGTACCTTTATCCACCTCTCCCAGAGAGGCTGGGAGGTTCCCAAACCCCAAAGAACAACCCTTCAGCAGTACAACCAAGCCCAAGGTGAAACAACGCTTCCCAAGCTGCTTATAAAGCAACTACTGATGAGCCCTGAAGACTCAAGATTGAAGGCAGTGCCTGGGAATGGAGTGAGTCCAGTATCGAGAGCAGTGAGCTGCATGAAAGCTAAAGGGAAGGATTTACTCATGAAATAGCAGAGCCCTCGTGCACAGACGAAGCCCAAAGCCGGTTCATTAACCGATGCACTGTGAACTGCAGGCTGGAACAAACAGCAGGCAGCAGCTCGCAGCTGGTGGCCTTCCAACACCCAAATGAGCTGTGATGATCATAGAATCCTCATGGTTTGAAAGGACCTCGAGGATTACCAAGTCCAGCCCTCATCACAGCATCTCCCCACCCCCTAGACCATGGCCTCAAGTGCTCTAGCAACTCAGTAGGATGTGGAGGTGGGGTGAAATCCAGCTGGCAGCCCGTCACACGTGCTGTCCCTCAAGGCTCAGTGTTGGGTCAGGTCTGGTTTAATCTCTTCATTGATGGCCTGGACATTGGGGTTGAGAGCACCCTCAGGCAGTTTGCAGATCACACCCAATTGTGTGGGAGTGTTGGTCTGCTTGAGCGCAGGAAGGCTCTGCAGAGGGACTGGGACAGGGTGGATCGAGGGGCCAAGGCCAATTGTCTGAGGGACAAGAAGGCCAGGTACTGGGTCCTGCATCTCGGTCACAGCAGCCCCAGGCACTGCTCCAGGCTGGGGGATGAGGGGCTGAGAGCTGACCAGCACAACAGGACCTGGGGGTGCTGGCAGACAGCTGGCTTCAGAGGAGCCAGCAGGGTGCCCATGGGGCCAAGAAGGCCAACAGCATCTTGGCCTGGAGCAGGGAGAGCGTGGGCAGCAGAAGGGGACTTCTCGTGCCCTTGGACTGAGCCCTTGGGAGCCTCCTCTTGAGTTCTGGGTTCAGCTGTGGGCCCCTCATGACAGAGAAGACAGGGAGATGCTGGAACGGGTCCAGAGCAGAGCTGCCCAGCTCAGGAGGGGTTGAGAGAACCAGTCCTCTGAAGAGAGGCTGAGGGAGCTGGGCAGGGTCAGTTTGGAGAAGAGGAGGCTGAGGGAGAGGGGACCTCACTGCCCTCTCCAGCTCCCTGAAGGGAGGCTGTGGAGGGGTGGCTGTTGGCCTCTGCTCCTTGGTGCCTGCTGACAGAAGCAGGGGCACTGCTCTGCAGCTGAGGCAGGGGAGGGTTAGACTGGATCTGAGGCAGCGATTCTCTGCAGCCAGAGTGGTTGGGCACTGGCAGGGTCTTCCCAGGGAGGTGGTGGAGTCCCCCTGCCTGGAGGTGTTGAAGAACCCTATAGCCATGGTGCTTCAACCCTGCTCGAGTGGCAGCAGGGAGGGGGTCAGGTTGTGTCTGTCAGTCTCTCAGGGACTGAGGGGATGTGTTGGGGTGGGGATGGTTGGACTTGGGGATCTGGGAGCTCCTTTCCAACCAGGATTCTCCTGTGACGGTGAATGCAGAGCAACCTCCTCATGCTATCAAATTAACAGCCACACATTGGGGTTTTTCAGCTCTGAGCACAAAGGGCAATTAATTTCCTTATAGATGCAGTGATTGTGTGAGGACCAACAGTCTCTTGAGTTTAGGCCTGAGGGCTGACCCACAAAACTAATGAAGAGGCAGTGATTTTAATAAATGGAAAGAAAAACCCCAGTCCTCACCATTTCATCCCGAGCTTCAGTCTCTTTCCGTAGAGGAGGCTCGAACTGCAGCTTATCGACTGCAAAGAAGAGTGCATCCAGAGTTAGTGCTCACAGCATTCTCCCAGTGCCCTCCCCACGGTGTTCCAACACCTCTGAACACCCCACACACGACACTTCGTTTGCCTAGGAGATAGGGCTGTCGCTAAACCATCGGTGTTGGGGCTAAATGCTTCACTGTGCTAATAGGAAACCCCTGAGGAAGAAGGGAACACAGAGTCAGGGTATGAAGGTACCCTGAAATGTGAGAGGTGACCACACGTTACTGCTCAGGCAGGTGAGGAAGAAAGAGGGGTTTTAACAGCAGGTGATGGGAGGCGATGAGGAGGACGAACAGTGCAACAGAGAGCGCAGAAACAGGCAGAGAGCGGCACTCACAGTTGATCTCCGACGCTGTTCTCTCTGCCCTGACGTTCCTGTTGGTCGAACGGATCGTGTGGCGGATAACGGAGTGAGGCTGTGAGGGTCACACAGGGAAAAGCTCAGAGAGCTCACAGAGTTAGAGAGTTGGAGAAGACCCTTGAGATCAGGTCCAACCCTCAACCCAGCCGTCCCGGGGCCACTGCTAAGCCCTGTTCCTGAGCTGCAGATCTAAAGTCACTCAAGGCAGATAAGGCTGTTCTTACCTCAAAGTCATCGTCATCGACTTCACTGTAGTGTGTATGGTTGTCAGGGTTATTGACTTTGTCCAACAGCTCAACCGCTAACGATCTTGAAAGACCAGGCTGTCCCACAAAGCTGTGCTGGAACCACAGGAAAGAACAAGCCCTCAGGAGCAGCGCTGGTTAATGAACACCCAGAGCACCAGGACACTCGGATCCTCCTGCTGTCTGGGGGCTGCAGTATCTCTTGAGTGACTCCTCAGGGAGAAGACTCTCTAAGCTCTCCATGAGCAAGGGATGGCCGCTTGTAAATGGGAAATTAAACTCCCTGAGAAAGGATGTCAGGAGGGTGGAGAAGACTGCTCCCAAGGGCAGGGAATGAGAGGATGAGGGGTCCTGGTGTGAAGCTGGAGAAGGGCAGAGGGAGGCTGGACAGGAGGAACAAGGTCTGGGATCTGAGGGTGGGGGATCCCTGGACCAGGCTGCCCAGAGAGGGGCTGGAGGTCCCATCCCTAGAGCCATTCAAGGTCAGGCTGGCTGGGGCTACCAGGGCTGGGGAGTGCTGGCCCTGCTGGGTGCAGGGAGGTTGGACTGGCTGCCCTTCGTAAGTTCCTTCCAACCTCGTGACTATGAATGAGACCTTGGTTAACCTGCTCCGTTTAGGGCCAGGGAGGCAGACAGAGACACACGAACTGTGTCTCTGTGCCTTAGACACATTTCCTTTTGGGCGATGGCAGGATCAACACCCACTCAGCTGGATCTAAGGCTGACACTTGCAGAAAGGATGAGGCTGAACAGAGAACACGAAGCAAAGGTCTCTGCTTATTTCTACCAAAATCTATCTCGCTGCTTCCTACAGTTGACCAAAGTCTCCTTCCTTCTGACCCCCATCCTTTCCATCTGGATCAACAGTCACGGGGTCCCCCCTCAGGCTCCTTTGTTCCCAGCTCCCTCAGCCTCTCCTCAGCAGGGAGCTGCTCTCCTCCCTTCAGCATCTCCGTTGCTCTGCACTGGACACCCTCCAGCAGCTGTGTGTCCTTCTAGAACTGAGGGGCCCAGCACTGGACACAATACTCCAGATGCAGAGTAGAGGGGGAGAAGACCCTCTCTTGATCTTCTAACCACCCCCCTTCTGATCCCCCCAGGATGCTGTTGACCCTCTTGGCCACAAGGGCACATTGCTGGCTCAGAGTCACCCTGCTGTCCACTAGGACACCCAGGTCCCTTTCTCCTACACTGCTGTCCAACCTCTCCTGGTCCCTGGGGTTGTTGTTGCCCAGCTGCCAGCCTCTCCCCTGCCCCTGGTTGTCCCTCCCTCCATCTCTCTCTGCCCAGCTCTCGCTGGATGCCAGCACAGGCTGCTGGGTGGTAGGCGACACCACCCAGCTCATTGCCAGCAGCAAACCTGCTGGCAGTGCCCCCTGCTCCCTCATCCAGGTCACTAATGAACAGGTTGAAGAGGACTGGTCCCAGCACTGATCCTTGAGGGACCCCACTAGATCCAGACCTCCAACCAGACTCTGTCCCATTGACCACCACTCTCTGGCTTCCATCCTGCATCCCTCAGCGCCGTCTCTGAACGCCGTGAGTCACTTACGGAAAGGAGTCTGTCCGCGGTCGGCCTCTTCTTTGGGTTTTTTGTAAGTGCTATCTTGACGAAATTATGGAATGTCGAGGACCTGGAAGGAAAAGGAGATCTCGGGTTGAATTTATCAAGGTGTTTTACACTTAACTCAGTTACTCATCAGGTTATGGGAGTCATTTGCATTTCTGAAATGAAGATGCTGTCCAGGCACCTCATCCCACGTTTGGATGGTTCTGTTTCCCACTTAACAGAAGAGGAAAAAGCCCCTGGGATTCATGGAAAACGTTTTGGTGCAGCAAATAAACCAACCCCCTAGGGTGCTGTTTCAGCTTCTCCTGGGCTGCAGCAAAAGAAGCAGTGACAGTTGGTCAAGGGAGAGGATTCTCCCCCTCTGCTCTGCACTGGTGAGAGACCACCTGCAGGACTGGGTCCAGTTCTGGAGTCCCCAGCATCACAAGGACACAGAGCTCCTGGAACGGGTGCAGAGGAGAGCAACTCCAATGCTCAGAGGGTTGGAGCATCTCCCCTATGAGGACAGACTGAGCGAGTTGGGGTTGCTCAGCCTGGAGAAGAGGAGGCTCCAGGGGACCTCAGAGCAGCTCTCCAGTAGCTGAAGGGGGCTACAAGAGAGCAGGGGGAGGGCTGCTGACAGGGGTGGCAGCAAGAGGACAAAGGGAAAGGGTTCCAGCCTCGAAGAGGGGAGACTGAGGTTGGCCATGAGGAACCAGTTCTTTGCTGCTGTGAGGGTGCTGAGATGCTGGCACAGGGTGCGCAAGGCTGCCCCATCCCAGGCAGTGTTGAGGGCCAGGTTGGCTGGGGCCCTGAGTACCCTGCTGTAGTGAGGGTGTCGCTGCCTGTGCAGGGGGGTTGGCACTGGGTGACCTTTAAGGTCCCATCCAGCCCTGGCCATGCTGCGATTCCATGATCTTTCCACTTTCAATTGCTGTGGAATTCAGCAGGAGAAATAAAAATCACGAGTGCTGCACCCAGCAAAGCCTCAGAACCCAGGAGAAACCTCCCAGTTCCCTCGTTCTTGGCTACAGGCAGGAAAATCTAATACAATGCTCTAGACAGTGACTCAACAAGCTCTTAAAATGCTTTGTTGCTCCTGAAAGGAGCATCTAAGGTGACTGTATCACCCCACTTCAGATAACTCGATGTTATGACTAGACCTACGGATTCTCAAGCTCTTTTATGGCTTCCTGGGGACAGCCCGAGCCCAACGCTATTAGCAAACTCATTTCCTCTTGTAGCCTGAGCATCTGAAACGGCAGCACTGGAGAAGCAAAGTGCACAGGCTGGGGATACACTGAGCAGTTTCAGTAGGGGAAACACATACAAGGGTTTTCTCTCTCCCCCGAGCTCCCATCTGCAGCCCAAACACCTTGAGGTTGTAAAGCAGCACCGTGAGCAAAGACTCCAGCAGAGCAGAGCTGCTTTGAGTCTCATCAAGCAGCTCTAAGGGCTGTACAACATCCTGCAGCTGCTGGGAAGGTAAAGGAAAGCACTGAAGGATGAAATGATTGCCTGTCCCACTGACAGAAGCAAATGTCCTACAATGGGAATTCATAGATTCCTAGAATGGTCCAGGATGGAAGGGACTTGCAACATCACCCAATTCCAACTCCCTGTCATGAGCAGGGACACCCCCTACCTGACCAGGGTGCTCAAGGACCCACCCTGAACACTGCCAGGGAGGGGGCAGCCACAACCTCCCTGGGCAACCTGGGCCAGGGTCTCAGCACCCTCCTCATGAAAAGCTTCCTCCTGACTTCCAGTCCTAACCTCCCCTCTTCCAGCTGGAAACCATTCCCCCTGCTCCTACCACTCCAAGCCNGACACCTTCCCACAGCTCCATCTCCTTCCTGTGCTGGGGGCTCAAGAACTGGATGCAGCCCTGCAGATGGGGTCTCACGAGAGCAGAACAGAGGGGGAGGATTCCCTCCCTCACCCTACTAGTCACACTCCTCTTGATGGCAGCCCAGGATGCTGTTGGCTTTCTAGGCCACAAGCGAACACTGCTGGCTCATGGTGAGTTCTCTATCAATCTGCACCCCCAAGTCCTTCTCCTCAAGGCTGCTCTCAGTCTGTTCCCCACCCAGCCTGTATCAGTGCCTGGGACTGGAATTAAGGGGAAAGGATAAAGATAACAGACCTTCCCCCTCCCCTTCGCTTTCAGACCTAGCAAATGGAACCAGCTGTTTCTCAGCACCATCATCTCACAGGATGCAGAGTTTAGGAGCAGCACAACACTGCTCTTCTCCTGCCTCCCTCCTCCAGCAGCACCCCGTAGGGGTTTTTTCACTGTGCCTGCAGAACACCGAGCGAGGGAAAGGCCTTGCACCTACCATTTGGCTTTTTCCTTTAGCTTTGGCGGTTGGAAATTGCCTTTGGACATCAAAAACAAAGCCCTAAAGGAAAGGAAGAAGAACCTCATTACGTGGGGAAAACAGAATTCATTTCAGCCTGCTGTCTGAAGCCTTTAATATTTTAGAGTAAGGGATCACACTGGTCAAACTGGAATCAAGCCCAGAGGACAGGCAGAGCCCAACTGTTGCTTTTCTTATCTGTCAGTACAATCATTTCATCACCCCGCTGAACTCTGTTCAACAAAAGGAAACGGCCTCTCTAGAGCTGTGCTGCACCTGCTCTTCACCGCACTGTGGTTGCCACTACAAAGAGTGTGGGGGGGGTGATGTAATGAACTCTTTCAATTGTATTTTCACTCTTAAATTGAAGTCTGCAGCTGCAGATCGAGATCTTAAAACCTGCTCGTGCAGAAGGGAGAAAGAACGAGGTGAAGAAATCCATCCCCTTGGAAGGAGATGAAGAAATCTCAGCGTGACGTTCTAGGTCTGAGCTCTGGGGGAGGTTAAGCTCGATCTAACGGCGTCCTGGAGACCCCCTCCCGCCTCAGGCAGCAAACCTCATGGGGTGAAGATCAAACATGGGTGGCTGCAGCTCCGCCAGTTCAATCGCCGTGATGCCAACAGCCCAGATATCGCAGAGCTGGTTGTATCCACCGTTCTTTTCCACCGCCGCCACCTCCGGGGCCATCCTTAAAGAGCAAAAGCACCGCTCAGTGAGAGCCCCAGCCGCTTCTGAGAGGGCTCCAAGCACCTCACACAACCCCCCGGCACAAACATCCCCCAAAGAGAATCAGTCAGGGACAGCCCGACACCCCCCTCCCCTCCCCTTGCATCGGGGGGAGTAGAGAAGTGACAGAGGTGACTGCTCACAGGCTGCACAGCAGCACCAGGAGTAGAACCGGTCTCACGGCTCCTGGTGAAACGCTTGAACAACCACATAACCTCCCTGCCCTCAGCCCTCCTTCCATGCAGAGAGCAGGGAACAATCTAAGGCGTTGTCTGGGTGAAGCTGTGCAGCAGCCTTCAGCCTGTACTGAGGAGACAGCCCGAGGCATCGCTGGGTAAGGGCAGGGACCAAGATCTGTTCTGTTTGCTTATCTACCCCCAAATCCTAACGAGCTATTTGCATATTAATTATTGCCTTGTACAGATATTAAAATAGAACTTAAAAGGGGGGGGAGTTTCTCCACCTTCTTCCCACACAGGAACAGCAAAGTCTTCATGAGTTTAGGTAAGAATTTACTGCGGGAAGTGAAATGACCATGAGGTGCCCACAGGAAAAGGGAGAAGCCACTACATTCATCAATTATCAAGGAGATGGGATCTGAGGAAGAAGCTCTCTCCTGAGAGAGTGGCTGGGCACTGGACCAGGCTGCCCAGGGAGGTGGTGGAGTCCCCATCCCTGGAGGGGTTTAAAAACCAAGTAGCTGGAGCTCTTGAGGCCATGGTCTGGGGGTTGGGGAGCTGTTGGGATGAGGGCTGGGCTGGGTGATCCTGGAGGTCCCTTCCAGCCATGAGGATTCTGTGATTCTAAGCTCTTCCAGGAGAGTCGTTACAGTAGGGGATAGAAACTCTCTCTAATCAGTCTCTGGGAGGGTTCCAAACAGGCTTGGTCTCACTCAGCCTGTGCCAAGGGCCCCCCAGAGTAGCAGATCTACCAAGACAGGCTTGGACAACAAATCCAAGGAGCCAGCGGGGCTTCTCTAGGAGGTGCAGATGGGACAGGCAGGGCAACACCTTCCTGTGGGACTGGTGATACCCACAGGAGAGAACTCCTCTGGCTAAGCCCATCCACAGCAAAACATGGATTGAGTGTGACCAAAGGGAGAAGATGGAGTGAGCGGAGCCACAGCAGCCCAGGGGAAGGCAGAGCGTGAAGCTAAGCCCTGTGTCAGTGGGATAGGGAGGAGAAGGCAGCAGGAAAGGGCTTTTATTCCCCATTTTCCTAGAAAAGGGAAAGCCCAGCCCTACAGCAATCCCAAGGGGTCACAGGGGAGTTGGGAATCCTTAGCAGTGATGCCCTGGGGTTGTGTGAGTGGTCATTCACTGCCCAGACCTCTGCCCTTGGGACATTCTGACCGGGAAGGAAGGGAAGTGGTGCCACTGCTGTGTGCACTCCAGGCTGCCTGTGTGGGGATGCCTGGCACAGACCCAGCCCCGCACACCACAGCAGCGGTTCCTCACCAGTACGGGGTGCCGATAAACGACTTCCTCTTCGCAATGGTGGCCGTTATTTTTGCTGCTACGCCAAAGTCAGCTGGAAAACAGAGTTAGAGGCTTAGAAATCTCGTTTTAGACTCTAGGAAGCTTTGTATTAGAAAGGAAGGATCACGTTTCTCATTCTAATTAAACAGTCATTAATTAAACATTCATCTCTAACTATCAAACCTTAATGAGAGCAGCTAATGACTTCAAATCGAAGACGTGACTTCAAAAGGGGGAGTCTAGGCTCTCAGAAGAGCTGCCTCACCATCCTGTCCCTCTCCCAGCTTATTTTTCCATCTCACCATAAGGGGACCGAGCAGCCCTCATGGGATTCTGTGGATGTTCAAGAGGAAAAGCAGTGTCGTGTGATGGAATCAGAACTGTCTCTGTGTTACTCAGGGAGGAACCACGGGGGACACCCTGGTTTCACTCCTGGAAGCTCCGTCTGGAGGTCAAACCCATCATTTCAGTCCTTTTTACTCTGATTCTGTGTGCAGCTTGATAACAGGAGGATAACTGTGGGTAACTCCTACCAGCTCAGCAGGCAGAAGGAAGGTATCAGTGCGTGAGCTTTAGTGAAGTTAGGGAGCTGGGGCTGTTCAGCCTGCAGAAGAGAAGGTTCAGGGGGGGCCTCAGAGCAGCTTCCAGCACCTGAAGGGGCTCCAGCAAAGCCGGAGAGAGATTTTGTATGAGGGACTATGGTGCTAGGACAAGGGAGATGAGTTCAAGCTGCAAGACTGAGCTGAGATCTGAGGCAGAAATCCCTCCCTGGGAGGGTGCCGAGGCCCTGGGATAGGTTGCCCAGGGAGGCTGTGGCTGCTCCATCCCTGGCAGTGCCCAAGGCCAGGTCAGATAGGGCTCTGAGCAACCTGGTGTGGTGAGAGCTGTCACTGCTCTTGGCAGGGGGGTGGGACTGGGGGAGCTCTGAGCTGCCTCCCAACCCAACCCAGCCCGGGATTCCATGATTACACTCTATCATTTCCAGCAAGTTCCATCGTTGCTGTGCAAGTGCTGCTCTCCACTCAACAGAACTTTAAGAGAGCTGAATTCTCTTCTGGGGAGTCACAGTCTCTGCTTCCTGATGATGTGATTTCTGTCTTAATGGAATGATAAAAGGGACAACTCGCTAAATGGAAGGATCCCAGCTGGTACCATCCGTAGCTTTTCATGATCCAGAGGCCTCCTCTCAAGTCCTGGGTTCAATTCTGGGCCCCTCGTTCTAAGTGGAGATGCTGGAACGGGTCCAGAGCAGAGCTACCCAGCTCGGGAGGGGTTGAGAGAACCAGTCATGTGAGGAGAGGCTGAGGGAGCTGGGCAGGCTGTTTG
>VZRI01011466.1:126051-158427 GCA_013397515.1 Upupa epops
GCAGGCCCCTGCCCTTGGCCCTGTTCACCCTCATCCCGTTGCCCTCTGCCCAGTGCCCCAGCCTGCCCAGCTCTCTCTGCAGCATCTCCTTCCCCTGAAGCAGATCGACACTGCCCCTCAGCTTGGTGTTACCTGTTAATTCACTAAGGGGAGATTCAATCCCCTCCTCCAGCTCATCACTAAAGATGCTGAACAGAACTGAGCCCAGCACTGATCCCTGGGGGCCACCACTGCTCACTCTTTTCCAGGGAGAAAGTTCTAGCTGCAAAAATCTCTCCTGGCAAACAGCTACCTCTTTGTATCGACTCCCCGCTCCGATTCATCTGCTAAACCCATAGAAGGAAGTGGCTTTAGTGTTTCAGATGGTTTTGGCTTCCAGGCTGCTGAGTACAGTTGGATTAGTTTCTGAAATAGAATTGGCTCCTAAATTATTCGAAGCATTCGGACTCGCTGGCTGCTGGGAAATGTCATTAGGGTGCTCACTGCTCTGCAGAGCCTACGACAGAAAACCCTTGCGGAAGAAAAAGGAGGGAACCTCCCCCCTTGTTTTGATTCTAGCAGCTCAGTGACTGCGGTAGCTGACAGAGCCTCAGCTCAAAAATCCCCATAAAAAGTTTACTGGGATAGTTTTGAGTTGAGAGTCGATTTCCTCTGCCTGGAGAACAAAGGAAGGTTAAGAGGAGATGAAGGAAAGCCTGTTTTTCACATTGGGGTCGTGGCTGGATCACAGAATGTATGGAAAGACCTTTGAGATCATGCAATCCAACCCTGAACTCAGCTGTCCCAAGGCTGAACCCAGTTCCTGAGCTCCAGATATCCACGACTGGGAAACACAGTCAGGGGTGGTGATTGAAGCCCCTCCCTGGGCAGCCCATGGCCTGAGGACCCTGTCCAGAGAGAAGTTTCTCCTCAGTGCCAACCTCACCTTCCCCTGGGGCAGCCTGAGGCCGTTTCATAGATTCCTAGACTGGATCAGGTTGGAAGGGACCTTCAAGATCNCTCAGCACCCTCCTGGTGAGGAGCTTCCTCCTGACTTCCAGTCTCAACCTCCCCTCTTCCAGCTGGAAACCATTCCCCCTGCTCTGACCACTCCAAGCCCTTGGGAACAGCCCCTCCCCAGCCTTCCTGGAGCCCCCTTCAGGGACTGGAAGGCTGCTCTGAGATCTCCCTGGAGTCTCCTCTTCTCCAGGCTGAACAGCCCCAACTCTCTCAGCCTGTCCCATAGCAGAGGTGCTCCAGCCCTCCCCTCATCCTCGTGGCCCTCCTCTGGAGACACTGCAACAGCCCAATCTCCTTCCTGTGCTGTGGGCTCCAGAACTGGATGCAGCCCTGCAGATGGGGTCTCATGAGAGCAGAACAGAGGAGGAGGATCCATAAACCCTATCACACTGTCCCTTAACTGCTTCATATACCACAGCACTGGGCAAGAACACCTTCTCTGGAGAACCCTCCCAGAGAGCCAGGACCCTGACCAGACAGCACAGCACTTCAGGGAAACCATAACCCCACAGAAACAAACACAGCAAAGAGACCCAGAGGAGGAGCAACCAGGGAACAAGAGATTCCTGCTTCAAACACAGATGTTCAGGTGGGACTGAGCAATGCCTGAGGAGAGGAACGCTCCTCTCCTCATTTCCACTCACTATGATTTCTGATTTCAGCTCCCTGTGCAGGGCTGTTGAGATCAGAACTCTTTTTGTGGCCATTAACATCATCTCCCAGTCCCTTCACCTTTCAACTTGTTGTAACCACACCACCTTTTTCACGCAGCGATCAATAAGGCAGGGAAGAACAGACAAGAAACCAGTCGAGCGGACAGGGCCAGCGCATCCTGAGGTGCTTCCTGCCATCTAAAACCACTGCAACTAGACAAAACCCCAACAAAACCCCAAAGGCTTCTTCTGTCTGGAGCTTTGCAGCCCACGTGAGAACAAACGTATGGAAAAAATGATGGCAGGGGTCAGAAAGCTAAAGAATGTAAAACTTACCAGGCTCTAACTTGATTATTTTCACAGCAGCCAGTTCTCCCGTGTGAAGATTTCTAGCCTGAAAGAAAAGAGTGAAAACCAACTGTAATTATACTGCAAAGTCTGCTGTTACCTGCCTGGAGAAGAAGAAGGGATAGGAAGTTCTACTCAAGCCTCTATAAATCCTGCCCTGATCAACTGTCACCCTGGAAGAGAATGTTAAAGGAATCTCGGAGATAAAAAGCTGTAAGAAGGGATTTCAGGACACGTTTCACTCCAGCAAAACGAGCCTCAAGGCACTGGGGCACCATCATCACCAGAGCTAACAATAGCACACAGGAACCTCCTGCAGCTCCAGACTGGGGGATGAGGGGCTGCAGAGCAGCCTGGCAGAGAGGGACCTGGCAGCACTGGGTGACAACCGGCTGGACAGGAGCCAGCAGAGTGCCCAGGTGGCACCAAAGGCCAAGGGCATCCTGGCTTGGAGCAGCACTAGTGTGGCCAGCAGGACTAGGGACATCATTCTCCCCCTGCACTGGGCATTGGGGAGGCCTCCCCTTCAGTCCTAGAGGCAGTGCTGGGACCCTCACTGCAAGGAAGAGCTGGAGGGGCTGGAGCGGGTGCAAAGGAGCAATGAGGATGAGGAAGGGACTGGAGGGAGAGGCTGCTGGGGAGAGGCTGAGGGAGCTGGGGGGGTTGAGCCTGGAGAAGAGGAGACTCAGGGGGGACCTTCTCCCTCTCTCCAGCTCCCTGCAGGGAGGTTGCAGTCAGCTGGGGGTCAGGCTCTTCTCCCAGGCACCCAGTGCCAGGACGAGAGGGCAGGGCCTGAAGCTGCCAGGGGAGGGTGAGGTTGGCTGTCAGGAAGCCCTTCCTCCTGGAAAGGGTGCTCAGAGCCTGGACTGGACTGCCCAGGGCAGTGGGGGAGTCCCTGTGTCTGGAGGTGTTGATGGACAGCCTAGCTGTGGCACTGAGTGCCCTGATGTGCTGTTAGGTGCTGGGCTGGGCTGGCTGAGCTCAGAGGGCTGTGCCAGCCTCAGTCATTCTGGGATTCAGCACTCCTGACACACAGCCTGGTGCTGTTAGGCACTGGCTGATCATCCAGAAGTTACAGAGGCCTAAATTAAACCGTTCTACTGTTACACAAATATCTGGAAAAGAGTCAGACTATAGGAAATCTAGGTGAAATCCACTTGGGCAGCTTCTTAAGATGAGGATGCAGAGCAAATTTACCCCTGTGGAGTGCCCTGAGGGAAGCCAGAACAGAATCAACCGCTCTGCTCCTGTGCGTGGACTAGAGGGTGTCTTAATTTAACAACAGGTAAAGCAAGAACCTGAAAGATGAACCCCTGGGTTCTGTAAACACTTAGTCAAGCATCCAAATCGGGAAAGGCTTTCCAGCAAGGGAAATAAAACCAGTGAGAATCAGCCTTTCCAAGCCCTGTGGTGCTCACCCAAGAGAATGGTGTCAAAACGCAGGGCAAGAGCTCAGCTGAAGGCACAGAGGACCTGAGCAGCTGAACCAGCCTTCTGAAATCCAGCAGACCAACTCACCCAACACACAGACAGATGGTGACCTGCTAACCACAAAGGAAACCTTTACTTCCCTCTGTGCTGGGCACTGTGGAGGTCCCACCTTGAATCCTGAGGGTCTGGGCCCCTCAGAAGGATTTGGAGGGGCTGAAGAAGTCCAGAGAAGGGTAATGAAGCTGGGGAAGGGGCTGGAGCACTACTGCTCTGAGAAGCAGCTGAGGGAACTGGCAGGGGTTGAACTGGAGAGAAGAGGGCTCAAGGGAGACCTTCTCACTCTCCACAGCTCCCTGAACTTTAGGAGGTTGGAGCCAGGTTGGGGGTCGGTCTCTTCTTCCTCCCCGAGATAAGAGGAAACGGCCTCAAGTTGCCACAGGGGAGGGTGAAGTTGGCCCTGAGGACTGATTTCTGCCCCACAAGGGGTCCCCAGGCTGCCCAGGGCAGTGGGGATGTCCTTGTTTCTGTAGGGGCTGCAAAGGTGTGGAGCTGTGGGGTGAGGAACAGGGTTCAGTGGGGCCCTGTCAGTGCTGGGAGAGCAGTTGGACTCGACGGGCTTAAAGCACTCTCACAACCAAAACAATTCTGTGATTCTTTTAGCACCTTCCTACCACCCGAGTGTTTTCAGACAACAGAATCCTTCCAGACCCAGAAGGAGAGGATGGACAACAAACCAGGACCTCTGTGGTACTGCTACACCAAACAGCATCACCACAAAACACAGACGTTCCCATAGGAGACCAAGCACACACTCCACCTGGTGAGCCCAGGAAACCTCCTCTACTCAGCCTTCTCCCCACAAGCAGCTAAGCTGTGCAGATAGAGGAGACTGCAGGGTTTCCAGAAGATCAGTCTCATATTCCTTCCTGAGACTCCTTTTCCATTTAAGCAAGAGCTGCCACTGCTACTGTTCCGCTGCAGCCTGCAGGAATGGCTGCAGCCTGCCAAAGGACTCTGGTGTGCAGACAGCTTGGCAGGGACCCGAAGCTTCAGGCCGGAGGAGATCACTGCAATTATTGGCTCAGCTCTCGCAGGGAAAAGAGCTTCAGCAAATAGTTTCATGCTGCTGCCCTGTATTATCATTCTGCACATCAGCTGCAGCTCAGGCTGGACTATTTGGGGTTCTAAGCATCAGTCTGCGCCTGCTGCAACGGAGAGGTCTCTGCTGGTTGGCATTTACAAACCAAACACGGAGCATTAACAGCGTCAAGGGCTGGGTCCTACACTTTGGCCACAAGAACCCACTGCAGTTCCAGACTGGGGGAGGAGGGGCTGGGGAGCAGCGACTGGAGAGCAGCCTGGCAGAGTGACCTGGCAGCACTGAACAGGAGCCAGTAGGGTGCCCAGGTGGCCCGGAAGGCAAATACTATCCTGGCTTAGATCAGCACTAGCGTAGCCAGCAGGACTAGGGATGGCATTCTCCCCCTGCACTGGGCACTGAGGAGGCCTCCCCTCGACCCCTGGGGGCAGTGCTGGGTCCCTCCCTGCAAGAAAGAGCTGGAGGGGCTTGGGCAGGTGCAGAGGAGCAACGAGGCTGGGGAAGGGACTGGAGGGAGAGGCTGATGGGGAGAGGCTGAGAGAGCTGGGGGGGTTGAGCCTGGAGGAGAGGAGACTCTGGGGGGACCCTCTTCCTCTCTCCAACTCACCGAAGGGAGGTTGCAGTCAGCTGGGGGTCAGGCTCTTCTCCCAGGCACCCAGCACCAGGACGAGAGGGCAGGGCCTGAAGCTGCCAGGTGACGAGGGTTACGGTGGCTGCTAGGAAGCTCTTCCTCTCAGTAAGGGTGTTCAGAGCCTGGACTGGACTGCCCAGGGCAGTGGGGGAGTCCCTGTTTCTGGAGGTGTTGAAGGACAGCCTGGCTGTGGCCCTGAGTGCCCTGGGGTGGCCGCTGGGGTGATGTTAGGGGCTGGGCTGGCTGAGCTCAGAGGGCTTTGCCAGCCTCACTCATTCTGGGATCCTGTATCTGAGCCACTTGCCCTGAGACTCATTTGCTGGTCCTACAGTTGAATCTTCCAGCCAAACATGTACTTGAGCTGATGGCAACAGGGCCACACAGACTATTAACTCATCAACACCACCAAGAGCCTCCCTGTTGCTGTCTGTGTGGTCACAGGTATAGGAACCACAGCAGATCTCCTGGCCATGCAGAAAATCACCCTAGACACATCAACTCCCCGCATTGTGGGCTTTTGTTCCTCCTACTTCTGCTTTCCACAGGCACTCACATGTCTTTCACTCTGCTGGCACTCTAGGGTTTGTTTGAGCTTCTCCCTTCCACACCTTTCTGTCAGCTGAAAACTTGATCAATAATGCATTCCTGTCTGTCAGGTCACTGAAGACGGAGCAAGGCAAGGGCTACAAAACTGGTTCTCCCTGGTACACACCTACACGGGGAAACTGCTAAATAAAGGGTCATTTTGAGACACAGAATCCTCATTTCTTCTCCTCCAGGTGACTGCAGTTTGGATCATTCTCACCAGGAAATGCAGACCTGCTGCTTCCCGAGCTGTTCAGTGTCTTCCGAGCTATTACTGACACAGCAAGACCCCCCCGATCTGTATTTCCCATAGAATCATGGAACCACAGAACCATTCAGACTGGAAAAGACCCCAAAGATCATCAAGTCCAACTAGCCATCCCAGGCACACTGCTAAATCCTGTCCCTAAGCTCCACATCTTACAGAATCACAGAACGATCTTGGCTGGAAAGGAGCTCCCAGATCCCCCAGTCCAACCATCCCCACCCCAACCCAACCCCTCAGTCCCTGAGAGACTGACAGACACAACCTGACCCCCTCCCTGCTGCCACTCGAGCAGGGTTGAAGCACCATGGCTACAGGGTTCTTCAACACCTCCAGGCAGGGGGACTCCACCACCTCCCTGGGAAGGCCCTGCCAGTGCCCAACCACTCTGGCTGCAGAGAATCTCTGCCTCAGATCCAGTCTCACCCTCCCCTGCCTCAACTGCAGAGCAGTGCCCCTGCTTCTGTCAGCAGACATCAAGGAGAAGAGGCCAACTACATCACCCCTTCTAACTAGAAACCATTCCCCCTGCTCTGATCACTCCAAGGCCTTGGAAACAGCCCCTCCCCAGTTTCCTGGAGCGCCCTTCGGGTACTGGACGGCTGCTCTAAGATCTCCCTGTAGCCTCCTCTCCTCCATCCTCGTGGCCCTCCTTTGCACACAGAGAAACATTCAATGATTAAGGAGAGCTGGGTCATTGGGCACCTCTTGGTTTAGTGGGCAGGGTGGGGTTGGGTTGATGGTTGGACTTGAAGGTCTTGAAAGCCTTTTCCAACCTTGATGAATCTGTGATTCTATGACTCTTCATCAGGAGTCTTTAGGCCACCTCTTCTTCAGCTGTTCCACAGCCTGCTAGAGCAGCAGCGACAGGGTCTCACCAGCGCTTTCAGGATGCTACACATAAAAATTCATCAACATTTCTAACCAAGACTTAATTTTCTTCTCAGAATTGCATTAAAAAGCTGTTGCAACCCAACCTGACATCCTGCGCATGATGATTCCCACCGCACACACAAACACGCTCTGGGTAGGACACGCTCTGGAGCTAATGACCTGAAATAGCACTGAACACTGGTTTCACAGCTGGTTACTCACTCTGCATTTCTGTTTTTAAGAGTCCAAGCCAAACATTTCCACCCAAGGGGGTCCACAGTGGCCCCAATGGTCAAGAAGCATTTCACGTAGTTACGTGAATTCATGTTTATGCGCTCAGTCTCCTGGTCCAGACACCTTCACCTTCTCTGTCCTGGGCTGCATCAAGAGAAGCAGGACCAGTAGGGCAAGGCAGGGGATCCTCTGCTCTCGTGAGACCCCATCTGCAGCATAGCATCCAATTCTGGAGCCCACAGCACAGGAAGGAGATGGGGCTGTTGCAATGTCTCAAGAGGAGGGCCACGAGGATGAGGGGAGGGCTGGAGCACCTCTGCTACGGGGACAGGCTGAGAGAGTTGGGGCTGTTCAGCCTGGAGGAGAGGAGACTCCAGGGAGATCTCAGAGCAGCCTTCCAGTCCCTGAAGGGGGCTCCAGAAAAGTGGGGAGGGGCTGTTCCCAAGGGCTTGGAGTGGTCAGAGCAGGGGGAATGGTTTCCAGCTGGAAGAGGGGAGGTTGAGACTGGAAGTCAGAAGGAAGCTCTTCACAATGAGGGTGCTGAGACACTGGACCAGGTTGCCCAGAGAGGTTGTGGCTGCCCCCTCCCTGGCAGTGTTGAAGGCCAGATTGATTGGAACCTCAAGCACCCTGGTCTGGTGGTGGTGGTGGGGGGTGTCTCCCTGTTCATGGCAGGGGGGCCGGAACTGGGTGATCTTGAAGGTCCCTTCCAACCTGATCCAGTCCATGAATCTATGAACACTGAGGATGAGAAGAGGAAGATTCAGGCAGCACCATCCCTCTCACTGCCTCCAAATTAATGTTTTCAGTTCATGGTGAAACCCAATTCTTTGCGCCAGAATTACTACCTGATCTCAGTCTTGGATCAACAGCCCGATTCACCAGAGGAGCTGTTTGAGTGTCTTTGTTTAATCTGATCATAATTGCAGCTCCTGTGGCAATGCTGCCATGCATCCCCATCTTATTCATTCCTTGCCAAGCTTCACCCACCTCTGATTGGGACGCTCCCCTGTCTCAAGTGCTGCCTGTGTCTCCTCAGTGACCGCAGGCACCTTCAAAACCTACCCTGACCTCCTGCCCCGTGGGTGAAACCAATGCTTCCGAGCTTTCTGCTTTGTATTCTGACCTCTTAACCCTTTGCAACTCGTAGCCTCCTCCATGTGGTTGTAGAACTCCCACAATGCTGCCCCAGCTTCATCAAACAGATCTCTGAATGCACCTCCTGATGCCTCTGCATCCACATCTACCCTAACTAGGGTCACGCACAGAAAGCACCTCTCACCCAGGCTGCCCTAAATCCATGGGGATGGATTCCTTCCTGTCACACAGGAAGCACAGAGGGTATTTCAGTTGTGATTGAAAAAGAGAAGCCAAAATATTATGGGCATTAGGAGAATAATAAAGACAGCTGATCAGATCACAGAGTCACAGAGTGTCAGGGATTGGAAGGGACCTCACACGATCATTCAGTCCAATCCCCCTGCCACAGCAGGAGCCCCCAGAGCCAGTGGCACAGGAACAGTCCAGGTGGGTTTGAAACATCTCCAGAGGAGACTCCACAGCCCCCCTGGGCAGCCCCTTCCAGGGCTCTGGCACCCTCACCGGGAAGAAGGTTTCTTCTCCTCTGGATGTGGAACCTCCTCTGTTCCAGCTGACACCCGGTGCCCCTTGTCCTGGCACTGGGTGCCCCTGAGCAGAGCCTGGCTCCTTCCTCCTGACACCTGCTCTTCCCAACTTGATCAACAGTCATGGGGTCCCCCGTCAGTCTCTTTTTTTCCACAGCTCAAAAGCCTCAGCTCCCTCAGCCTCTCCTTAGCAGGGAGATGCTCCCCTCCCTTCAGCATCCCTGTGGCTCTGCGCTGGACTCTCTCCAGCAGCTCTGTGTCCTTCTGGAACTGAGGAGCCCACAACTGGACACAGGATTCCAGATGGGGTCTCACCAGGACAGAGATGGGCAGGAGAACCTCTCTGGATCTCCTAACCACTCCCCTTCTAATCCACTCCAGGCTGCCACTGGCCTTCTTGGCCACCAGGACCCACTGCTGGCTCCTAGCCATCCTGCTGGCCACCAGAACCCCCAGGTCCCTCTCCTGCATTGCTCTCCAGCAGGTCAATCCCAGCCGAGACAGAGACCTGCCACGAAGGCCAGCAAGTGCTCAGGAGACCTCAAGGGACCTCGCTAACTCTATCACAACAAGAAGTTCAGGGGTTCCATCGTTCACCGGGCTGTTTCTGGGCACACATTATCAAACACCCACAAAACTCAGTAGCCAAGAGGCGAGATTAGCAAATCCAATGGAAGCTGCCAGGCTGGATTAGGCTTCTGATCTGACCGGCTTACCCCTCAGGTAAGTAGAGAGGGATGTGTTAGGGAAGAATAAGGCCTTGGAGGAGGACAGTGACCTGCTATTCTGTTACAGAAGGTTAACAATGTCCTAATGCAAAGATCAAATCAGTGTTCCTAGTGTTGATCACCACTGCCTACACAAGCTGGCTCACTCTTCTGATTTACATAACGCACTGTCATGTCCCCCCCTGAGTCTCCTCTTCTCCAGGCTCAACACCCCCAGCTCCCTCAGCCTCTCCTGAGCAGCCTTTCCCTCCAGTCCCTTCCCCAGCCTCACTGCTTCTCTGGACCTGCTCCAGCACCCACAGCCCCATCCTAAGAACACCTAACCAGGGTATGGACTGAAGCCAGACCCTTGATGGCGAGGGCACCTCTTTAAAGAGAGGCTCAACAGGGTTTTCTTCCTCAGGAGGGAAGGTCTAGGGATGGATTAAAGACACAGAAGAATAAAAGAGTAGCTTAAAAAAACAACAACCGAGTGGGACAACTGTCACCTATTAATGCAAATCTCACAGGCAGAAACAACCGTTCCTCCCATCATGAGTCCCTTCATGAGCAGAGGTGTGCTGAGGCAGCTCACATGCAGAGCAGAGCCCTATAGCCAGGCTCTGCTGCTGCTGCTGCTGCTGGAAAAAGGCCCTGATCAACAATTCCTCTGTTCAGGGCTGTTCCTCTTTCAGGAGGCAGAATGGCCCAGAGGCGGTTGTTGACCCCGCAGCCTTCCAGCTGTATTTGTGTGATGCAGAGCGGTACCAGGCTCCTTTATAGAGCAGAGAAACCATTCCAGAAGCCATTTTTCTCTGCACAGAGACTTTACAGATTCAATACATCAACAGACAACTGTCTCTCACAATCACTGCCATTACTTCTGCTCTTAATAACCCAAACAGAGTCAGGGGACGATTTTATGGGGCTTACGTACCGCTGAATTCTCTCTATCAGCGAGTTTAGACCAGCAGCACTATTAGAAGGGGCACTGCAGCGGATGGGATAGTTGAAAACCATACTGGGGGCTCCCTCCAGACAGACATGGATGAGGAACAGGACAGAAGCACCGGGGTTTCACTAAATTCCACTACGAGCGCAATGCAGTCAGGATGTGGGACTGGCACCCCTGAGCACAGCCGCGCTGCTGATAAGGCTGAAATCTATTCACTCTTCCTGGCAGCGGGAGAAATTCTGATAGCGATAGCGTATCTCTCGCTGAGCAAATTGGGAGGAGGAGAACCCACCTTTCACTCACAGACTTCAAATGCTTTCTCATTCAAGGCCAATTAACTCGAGTAATAAGGGATTAAAGGGCTGTTAACGATGTGAGACCAACTCCCTCTTTATTCCAAGCACAGAAAACTGGGTGAAGGATTTGTCTGAGCAGAGTGGCTGTAGAGATCTCAGCAGCCACTAAAACAGAATCACAGAGTGACTGAGGCTGGCAAAGCCCTCTGAGCTCAGCCAGCCCAGTCCAGCACCTAACAGCACCCCACTGGTCACACCAGGGCACTCAGGGCCACAGCCAGGCTGTCCTTCAACACCTCCACACACAGGGACTCCTCCACTGCCCTGGTCCAGTCCAGATGAACTCTGGAAGAACCCCGTGAAAGTTAGTCTGGAGAGAAGATGACTGAGGAGAGAGACCCTATTGCTCTTCACTACTACCTGAAAGGAGGGTGGAGAGAGGTAGGGTCTGTATCTTCTCTCGAGTCACCAGCGAGAGAGGGAGAAGGACCCTCCCAGAGTCTCCTGCAGGATAAACACCCCCAGCTCCCTCAGCCTCTCCTCAATTCTCAATCCTGATCCACTTACAGAAGGACTCAACGATCCTGAAGGCCTTTCTCCAACCTAAAGGATTGTCTGAGTCAGTAACAGTGATAATAAAGGCAAATAAGACATTAATCACCGACACCAGCGCACTGCTTAACATCTGCTCAGTGGGAATCAAACAACCAAAGGCAGGCTGGAGGATCCTAAAGGTCCAGCTTAATGATTCTCTGATTCTAAGTCTGCCATCTGCTTCCAAGCAGAGGCTGGTTCTTCTCCTAGGAAACTTTCTTGGCAGATCATCCTTCTCAAAAACAGTTGGCACGAGCTTTCCGAGATGGAAGAGCTAAAGCTGGAAACAGCCCCAGACCCCAAAAGTGCTCTTCAGCAACAAAACACAAAGGGGAAACAAAAATAGGTCTTGATATTGAGTCGGTTGGAGCTAGACCGCTGGCAAGAGGCAACCCAGAAAGGAGCCTTTTCAAGTGACAACTATGTGCATTGGATTGTTTTGAGAAGCTACTAGAAATAGCTCCTTCTCCCGAGGGATAACAAGCATTTGTGAATGTAATGTAAGATCCTACACATCACCAAGTCCCATGAAGCTGCTAAAATTGAGTAGAGGGCTAACGGTTCCACTGGTCTCCTTTAAAAATAGGGAAAAGAACATCAAAATGAAAAAACTGCCTTCGTTTTATAAAAGGATTTGAAAGGGATTTCTTTACCAGAAAGAAAAATGACTGTATTTTATACCTCCAGTGAATAGACAGACCACAGCACAGGAATAAAGACCCCCTGGTGTGACAGAGCAAGAATTCATGGAAAGATTTATGGGCTGCAGGGGGGATTTATTTATTTATTCATTTATTCCTTAGAAAGAACTGAGAGATGAGTCAAGCAAAATATCTGAAGGACAGCGACCTGGCAGAGAGGGGCCTGGCAGCACTGGGTGACAGCCGGCTGGACAGGAGCCAGCAGGGTGCCCAGGTGGCACCAAAGCCCAAGGGCATCCTGGCTGGGATCAGCACTAGTGTGGCCAGCAGGGCTAGGGATGGCATTCTCCCCCTGCACTGGGCACTGGGGAGGCCTCCCCTCCAGTCCTGGGGGCAGTGCTGGGCCCCTCCCTGCAAGAAAGAGATGGAGGGACTGGAGCTGGTGCAGAGGAGTAACGAGGCTGGGGAGAGGCTGAGGGAGCTGGGGGGTGTTGAGCCTGGAGGAGACTCAGAGGGGACCTTCTCCCTCTCTTCCCTTCTCCCCTGAAGGGAGGTTACGGTCAGGTGGGGGTCAGGCTCTTCTCCCAGGCACTCAGTGCCAGGACGAGAGGGCAGAGTCTGAAGCTGCCAGGGGAGGGTTAGGTTGGCTGTCAGGAAGCCCTTCCTCCTGGAAAGGGTGCTCAGAGCCTGGACTGGACTGCCCAGGGCAGTGGGGGAGTCCCCGTGTGTGGAGGTGTTGAAGGACAGCCTGGCTGTGGCCCCGAGTGCCCTGGTGTGGCTGCTGGGGTGCTGTGGGGTGCTGTAAGGTGCTGGGCTGGGCTGGCTGAGCTCAGAGGGCTTTGCCAACCTCAGTCATTCTGTGATTCAGTAAAGGATTTCCATCTCAGAGACCATTTTGCTTCCAGTTCCTCTGCCCTGTGGTACTTTTTTCTTACGGTTATTTATTTCACTCATTTTCCTCACTGTCATCTATTTCCAAAATCTGGAGATTCTCTAAAAAAATTTGTAGATTTAAGTAGAAAAATCTAACTGCAAAGCTGTTCAGTGCTGGGTTGGTACCACTGCTCAGCTGGTTGTAATGAAACAACCCCCCCAAAATAAATTGCAAAGGAATCAGTTTTGTAAAGAAATGTTGAGAAATGTTAAGATACCAAAGGAAATTGTCCACCTTGCTTTGCTTCAAAATGCTTTCTGAACCTCTGCTTGATCCCAGTGGGACCCCCAAGGCTGTTTAGGCAATGCCCCTCCATCCCAGGAAGCTGCTCAGCCTGACCATCCACTCTGCGACTCTGCAGAAGCCTGCAGTTCCCACCCCCAGTAACCGGAACCCTGTCCCTTCAGCAGCTGGGTGCTTTTTCCATGGGCCAGCCTCCCCGAGCCAGACACCACCAAGGAATGTGTTTGAGAAAGCTGGAGGAAATGGTAATAGTGAGCCCGAGGAATTCTGAACAGCCTGCCTGCTTCCCTGCTCTCCAGACTGTCCCTCAGCTCACAAGGACACTCTGCTCTATTATGGGACAAGATTTCCTCTTAGGATAAGGTTGTGATGCTCAGGGCTACTTCAGCTGCTCCATCCATCAGTCCTCAGCATCCTTCTTGTGCTAAGAAGCACTGGACAGGCAGTTAGCAGAGAGGAACAAGTGACTGGACCTTCCAAACATGTAACAGTGACCTGCAGATTGGGTTGTTTTCCTTTTCTTTAGCTAAGACAGCAGAGAAGGAATGAAAAAGCAGCCCTGAGAATCAACGTGGTTATTCCCTGAGCTGTCACACGTAACATTCATGTCCTGTGGGGTCTCTGCAAGACATGAGAGATCCTGAGAGTGTCTAGGAAGCTTAAGATACTGTTATTGCACTTCTCTGTAGGGGCTGAACTCAGGCAATCAAAGGGCAACCTCACTGGGATCACATGCAAATTCCACTTCAGGCTTCTGAGAGCTTCCTAGAGCTAAATAAAACGAGGCACACGGACCAAGCAATGAAAAGCAGAAGCCATGAGAGGGGAGGAGGGCCACAGTCAAGATGAAACCAGTGTCCAGTGAGATGGTATTCCAGGAAGAGACAAAGCTGATAAGGGAACAGCCCAGCACCACCACACCTCTGCAAGGACAAACACGCTCCCCATCTGCTGCCCTGAGCAACAAGGCTCTGAGAAACAGAAGCAACAAGCGCTTCCCTGCCTTCAGAGTTTCACCACACTATGATTTAACAGAGGAAAGCCACAGCCTGCCTAGCTGCCACCTCCTCCTCCTCCACCCCTAGAGAAGCTGCTCAAGCCAGCACAGTCAGTCTGTACTCAAGATGTCACACTGTAGGGTTTCACCAGACCTCAACACCCACAGGATGAGAAAAGGACAAATTGATGTTCATGCCCCCTAAGCAGCCGGTCGGTTGGCACTGCTGAAGTGATGAGGGATCATAAAATGTTCTCAAGATCTTCCCACCCATCCTCCTAAGCCCCTTTTGTCCTCAGTTTGATAAGGAGACCAAAATTGCAACCCAGGCTCTCCAGACAAGAACCGTCTGGCAAGGTTTTCATGGCACTGCATTAATCAGAGGGTCAGTCATAGAATCCTCCCGGCTGGGAAGGACCTCCAGGATCACCCAGCCCAACAGTTCCCCAACCCCCAGACCACGGCCTCAAGGGCTCTAGCTACTCGGTTTGTAAACCCCTCCAGGGATGGGGACTCCACCACCTCCCTGGGCAGCCTGTTCCAGTGCCCAACCACTCTCTTAGGAGAGAACTTCTTCCTCAGGTCCAATCTGACCCTCCCCTGACACAGCTTGAGGCCACTGCCCCTCGTCCTGGCATTAGGAATTGGGAGAAGAAACCAACAGCAGCCCCTTGCTACAACCTCCTTTCAGGTAGCTGTAGAGAGCAAGAAGGTCTCCTCTCAGCCTCCTCTTTTCTAGACTAAACAACCCAAATGGACTGCCCAGGGCAGTGGTAGAGTCCTCATCCCTGGAAGTGTTGAAGGACAGCCTTGCTGATGGGGTGATGTTAGGTCCTCTTGCTCCACTGAACCTCACTGGATGCTCCTCTTGCTCCACCAACCCTTGCTAAGTGCAATTCCTGCTCCACAAACCCTTGCTGGGTGCTCCCCTTGCTCCACCAACCCTTGCTGGGTGCTCCTCTTACCAAGAATTCTTCAGCATTTGGGAAAGAACTCTTCTACCTTCTTGAAGAACTATAAAAATCAGAAACCCTAGCAAGGCAGCAAAGGGTGAGAAGGTGCTGGCAGTCTAAACCAGAAGACATCAGCATTGCCTGGAGCTGAAACACTTATGGAGCTCTACCTGCTTCTCAAACCTTGGGTTGATGCCACCTCTTCCTGTTCACAGCTGTCACCAAGCAGCCAGGTGCCAGCCATGACTCCAGGCAGCAGAGCACCCGTGTTTTTCCAGCTGCAGAGCGGACGGATGCTGCTGGCGTCAGCAAAACGCGCTGGCAGGCTCTGATACGACCTTGCTAACAGGAAGAGTCCCTCTCTCTGGCGGGTGCTTCTACCAGGCACCTCTGCCGATGGACCTGGGAGTCACCTCATGCGATAAATCTTGGATGCAGTCAAAGTTATCCCGACGGGCTGGCAGTGAAAGCGGCCCACGAGTCTCCTGGTGGTGAAGGTGACGTAGATGCCGGTAGGCAAACGCCCTGATCTCTGATCTCTTCTTCCTACCCAGAGATTTCTTTGGCTGTTGGGGATGGGTAGGGTGTGTGTGTCCAAGGGGCTGCATGAACTGCACTGTCACTTCCTCTTACATTGAAATAGAGCTCTGGGATGTAAGGTAGGAAAGGCACAGCTCTGATGCCAGAGGCTGCTCCCCAAAAACACGTGAGACACGCAGGGAACACAACATGCTCTGTGTAAGCCTTTCCTGAGCAGGTCTGCAGGACACCTCAGCCTCCTTCCACAACTAGAAGAGGAGTAACAAAAGCATGTACCCAGAAGATCATCACCAGAGGGGGTTAATCCTGCTGTGGCAGAGGAATTGGACTAGATGATCTTTCAAGGTCCCTTCTGATCCCTAATGATTCTATGAGTACCAGGCAGTAACATGCAGCAGAAGACTACATGGCTGGTACCAACAGCACATTAAACTCCTCAGAACAGACTCTCAGCTTCTCCATGACCTAAGAGATGCTGGGTTCAGCCCTGGTACTTGCTGCTGCAAGCACAGTGAAAAGCTGCCTGTACTCTCTTCTGTACAGGGCTGCTCACTCAAGAAAGAGATGGAGAGGCTGGAGCAGGTGCAGAGGAGCAATGAGGCTGGGGAAGGGAGGGACTGGAGGGAAATGCTGATGGAGGGAGGCTGAGGGAGCTGGGGCTGTTAAGCCTAGAGAAGAGGAGACTTGGGGGGGCCTTCTCCCTCTCTCCAGCTCCCTGAAGGGAGACTGCAGTCAGGTGGGGATCGGGCTCTTCTCCCAGGCACCCAGCGCCAGGATGAGAGGGCAGGGCCTGAAGCTGCCAGGGGAGGGTTAGGTTGGCTGTCAGGAAGCCCTTCCTCCTGGGAAGGGTGCTCAGAGCCTGGACTGGACTGCCCAGGGCAGTGGGAGAGTGCCCTGTCTGGAGGTGTTGAAGGACAGCCTGGCTGTGGCCCTGAGTGCCCTGGTGTGGCTGCTGGGGTGCTGTTGGGTGCTGGGCTGGGCTGGGCTGGGCTGGCTGAGCTCAGAGGGCTTTGCCAGCCTCAATCATTCCAGGATTCTGCAATTCTTTGGCTCCTCTGTCCTAACCCAGGAGGGCAACTCCCTTCAAGAGCCGGAAAAGAAATCAGAGTTACTTTTATGATGTTGGACACTACCTGCTCCTGACAGTAAGAGAGAGGGAGAACTAGACCTAGGAGGAAACACTCCATTCCCACCCCACAACCTACCAACAGCAGCAAACATGAGTAACACTTAAAGCCAAAAGAGCCTGGAATGTTCCACAACCAACACCAAAGGATTAACAAGAAAAACTTAAAGACTACAAATAGAAAAGCAAGAGGTTCCTCCTCGCTCCTGAATATCCGAACAGAGGGAGCGAATAAGGCACTGAACAGGTCAGTTCTCGGTAATAAAGAAACACACCGACTGCATCCTAAATGAAAAGCCAGAAGAAAGAAACTACAACAACAAACAACTCCCCAGCACTGGTGATCTGTGAAATGAAGACTGACTTAGAGAATTCTTTTCCAAATGTCCAATAAAGGTTCTCAACGGCATCTGACGGGACACTAGGAAAAACCTCTCCCTGGAAAGAGTCCTCAGGCCTTGGCACAGACCGCCCAGGGAGGGGGCTGAATCGCCATCCCTGGTCGTGTTTCCCAGTCATGGAGATGTGGAGCTCAGGGATAGGGTTTAGTAGTGGGATTGGACAGCTGGGGTCACGGTTTGAGTGGATGAGCTTGAAGGTCTTTTGCAGTCTAGATGATTCTATCCTATTCAGCCTCCCAACTAGTCACCCTGCAGGAGCAGATTGAGGAGACTGCTAGGCCGAGCCAATATGTGAAAACAAACAGGTACCCTGATCATTAGGGGTTGGAAGGGACCTCCAGGGGTCATCCAGTCCACCCCCCCCAGCTCAGGCAGGACCACAGAACCTAGGGCAGGTCACACAGGAGCATCCAGATGAGACTGGAAACTCTCCAGAGGAGGAGACTCTACAGCCTCCCTGGGCAGCCCCTTCCAGTGCTCTGTGACCCTTGGAGTAAAGCAGTTCTTCCTCCTGTTGAGCTGGAACTCCCTGTGCTCCAGCTGACACCCAGTGCCCCTTGTCCTGTCACAGGGTGCAAGGGAAAAGAGATTGTCTCTTTCTTCTGACACCCAGCCTTTGTGGATTTACAGATTCAGTCCCCTCACAGTCTTTTCCTCTCCAAGCTGAAAAGCTCCAGGTCTCTCAGTCTCTACTCATAAGGCAGGTGCTCCAGTCCCCTCACTATCCTTGTGGCTCTCTCAATCAGATCTCTGTCCCTCTTAAACTGAGGAGCACAGAACTGGACACAATACTCCCAATGTGGCCTCACCAGGACAGAGTAGAGGGTGAGAAGAACCTCTCTTGATCTGCTGGACACCCTCTTTTTGATCCATCTCAGGATTCCATCAGCCTTCTCGGCCACTGGATCACAGTGCTGGTCCATGGGGAACTTCTCCACAAGAACTCCAAGAGCCCTCTGCACGTTATCTTTCAGTCATTAATGAACTCATTAAACTCAACATGAACTAGCAGTGTTTGCTTGTAGACCAGAAAGCCAACGCATCCTGGGCTGCATCAAGAGCAGCGTGACCACTAGGTCAAGGGAGGTGATCCTCCTCCTCTGTTCTGCTCCCCTGAGACCTCATCTGCAGTACTGTGTCCAGTTCTGGACCCCCCAACACAGGAAGGAGATGGAGCTGTGGGAACGTGTCCAGAGGAGGACCACAAGGATGAGTGGAGGGCTGGAGCACCTCTCTTCCAGGGACAGGCTGGAGGAGACTCTGGGGAGATCTCAGAGCAGCCTTCCAGTCCCTGAAGGGGGCTCCAAGAAAGCTGGAGAGGGGCTGTTCCCAAGGGCTTGGAGTGGTAGAAGCAGGGGGAATGGTTTCCAGCTGGAAGAGGGGAGGTTTAGCCTGGACATCAGCAGGAAGTTCTTCACGAGGAGGGCGCTAAGACCCTGGCCCAGGTTGCCCAGGGAGGTTGTGGCTGCCTCCTCCCTGGAAGTATTGAAGGCCAGACTGGCTGGGGCCTTGAGCACCCTGGTCTGGTGGGGGGTGTCTGCTCACGGCAGGGGGGTTGGAACTGGGTGATCTTTAAGGTCCTTCCCAACCTGACCCAGTCTATGAATAAACACTGAAATAAAAAGACCCTGCAGGAAATTCCTGAGATACAGCTCAGTTACCACCCCAACACAGCTCTTGGCTTCTGTGTCCCTGACATCTATAAGAAGAGTTGATTTACAGGTGGCTTCTCCTCCACAATGAGATGCATTTTAGGGGCAAAACCCCCAAGGAATGAAAGCAACATCAACAATCCAGCATTGAGGAGCAACCTTATAACCCTACAATCAACCATTGTGTGCCCAGTGACAGGCAAGAGGAAAACAAAACCCCATCAGCACTAAGAAAACACAGCGCAGCTTCAAGCTTCCACAGCAGTAATGAAAAGCAACGCAAGGTTTTTTGAAAAGCCTTAAATATTCTGCTGTAACCCACCAGTGAACACAAATATTTGCTTAACCTCCGCCTTCGCCAGCCCGAAAACAGAACTAATTGCACCAAAAGCCACCAAACGCCCCAAGAAGAATCTGAGGCATGAACCACCACTATCAAACAGCATCTGGGGAAGAAGCAGATCTCCCACAATCCCAACTCAGCTGCCTCAGCTCCACGTCCTGCTGGAGACACTGGTGACTCATGAGTCGCGATGGAGCAGAGAAACCACTTGAAGAGGTGAGAGGAAAATTCCACTTTAATTGAAGAGCACTCTCTAGCAAACCCTGCCAGAGCTATGCTGCACAGCCGGCTTCATAGGAGTCAGCAGGGTGCCCAGGTGGCCAAGAAGGCCTACAGCATCCTGGCCTGGATCAGGAAGAGCATGGGCAGCAGGAGAAAGGTTGTTCTTGTGCCCTTGTGAGGCCTCCTCTTGAGCCCTGTGTTCAGTTGTGGGCCCCTCACTCGAGGAGAAACATGGAGATGCTGGAACAGGTCCAGAGCAGAGCTACCAAGCTCAGGAGGGGTTGAGAGAACCAGTCATGTCAGCAGAGGCTGAGGGAGCTGGGCAGGGTGAGTTTGGAGGAGGCTGAGGGAGGGGAGATCTACCTTGCCCTCTCCATCTCCCTGAAGGGAGGGGCTGTGGAGGGGTGGCTGTTGGCCTCTTCTCCTTGGTGCCTGCTGACAGCAGCAGGGGCACTGCTCTGCAGTTGAGGCAGGGGAGGGTTAGACTGGAGCTGAGGCAGAGATTCTCTGCAGCCAGAGTGGTTGGGCACTGGCAGGACCTTCCCAGGGAGGTGGTGGAGTCCCCATGCCTGGAGGTGTTGAAGAACCGTGTAGCCATGGTGCTTCACCCCCTGCTACAGCAGCAGAATGGAGGTTGTTTTTTTTCTGGTGTGGGGATGGCTGGACTCGGGGATCTGGGCGCTCCTTTCCAACCAGGATTATCTTGTGACTGGATATTTACCAAGAGGTGTATTTTACAGACTTCACCGAGATCCCTTCAGCAAAGCTCAACGCTGTGCCACCAGTGCAAACCTCAGCAAGGAGTGAGAAACATAAACCACCCTGTCTATACACCCAGTCCTTTGGAGAAGAAAAGGTTTACCTGGGTTACTTTTAAGCACTTTAAAAACTACGTTTGCTTTGTGTGTTTTTCCTAACAGCCAGTGCCATCTGCTCGGGTATTCCCTCCGCACGGGTCCTCCCTGCTGGCTGCAGGGCTTTATAAACACAAAGAGCAAACCCATGACCTAGAAAACAAACGGAGGTTCTCCAACTACTTCAGACTCGTTAACTTCATACTCTGCTTAAGCCTCATTAAAAGACTTGGCGGCGAGAAGCTCCGGCTTTATTCCTATCTGAAACGCTTGTCCGGATTACGAAGCCGCATTTTTCATAACCCAAAGCAGGGAGGCGGGGGAAGGGGGGATATGTTTACATGGCACAGAGCAGAGCCATGAATTCAAACCAGCTCCGGAACCGGAAGCCCTATGACATGTCAGCACAGCTCTCCACTAATTACCGGGATAACGAGCAGCAGAATGATTTCTTTTTCCTCAAAAAGAACTTCCCTGCAAAACAGACGGAGTAGTTTTCCCCCTGTACGATGCGAATGAGCTCGAGTAGCTCAAGACATGCCGCTGTTTGAAAGCTCTAGCGTCCTTTTTTAAAAGGATTTAGTTGGCAGATTCCCTGGCAAAGAATCTGAGCGGCACTCTAGGAGGTAAAAATAAAACAAAACAAAATAAGGAAGGTAAATATACACTGGGAAACCCTGGAAAAATAACCCCCCGAGGCCATAAGTAACCATTTCAAAGGGGTGGTGAGAACAACATCATCTATACAGTTTCAATTTGAGCATTAGGGAAGAGCCCTCCCCCAGCTCCAGCAATTACTGCTGCCTTTCATGTGGCAGCCTAACCCACCCTCTTCTTGTACGGTTGGTTGTGTCGGGTCTATTTTAAACTCACACTCAACGCAGCTGAAAACACAGATTATCAAAACACAGGCGGAAAACTTTAAGGCTTTTACGAGCAGCCCAACCCTTCCAAGTTGCTGAGCATCCCTGATGTTTGGGGAAGAGGCTGGAGTCTCCCAGACAAGCAGATGGAGAAGGAAGTGCTGTGCCTACACCTTCTGTCTCCTGCAAACGTGGTTCTGGTGATACGAGCACTGGCACTCACTGCTTCCAGAGTATCTTCTGGCTCTGCAGCAGTAACTGTACTGCGAGCTGCAACTCCTGCTAATCTGCTTCTGCCTTTTGTATTCTATTATTAACCTCGGGGATAAACTTGCACTCTTTTAATCAGGTGCTTTAACTGATGCATCGGGGAAGCAGGTAGAGCAGATACCCTCTACCTTCCTCAACAGCAACACGGAAGAGCCAAAGACCAGCAAACAGATGTCCTCTACCTTCCTCAGCAATAACTGCAAGAGTTCAAGGCCAGGTTGGAGCTACCTGCTCTAGCAGGAGGTGTCCCTGCCCACAGCAGGAGGGTTGGAACCAGATGATCACAGAACTGTTGAGGCTGGAAAAGACTGAGTCCAACCATTAACCCAACTGTCCCAAAGCCACTGCTAAACCCCATCTTTAAGGTCCCTTTCAGCCCAAATCATTGTCTGAGACAGTGAAAAATATCACCCAGCTCAAACCTCTGAGAACTCACTGAGCTGCAGGAGTCAAATCCTTTTGTTGGGGAGGGCAACCTCAGGCTTGGAGAGGGCAACCTAAGGGATGCCCTGAGGTTTCTCCAGCTTAGACCTGACAATCTTAAGCTTGGACTTGTTGATCTTCCTTCCAAGTCTCTTCCAAACCAAGATACTCCGTCACCCCGAGCCTTCCTGCCCCTGGTGTCCCCAGGAGCCCCACCGAGGGGTGGGTAGGACCCCCCCATCCGCATCTCTCACCTTGTACACATCGCCGTAGGTGCCGCTGCCCACCCTCTGGATGAGCTCGAAGTCCTGCTGCGGGTTCCTCCTCAGGATGTCCCCGCTCGGCCGCGCCGCCGGCTCCATGTCCAGCGCAGGGGGAGCCGCGGCCGCCGGGGCAGCTCCTACCGCCGGCCCATGGCCGCTGCGGCGGAAAGCGCTAGATGAGGGGGGAGAAGAAGCTCCGGGGCGGGCCCCGGGCCGCGGTTCCCGAGACAAAGGCAGGCGGTTGCCGGGTAGCGCCGGGGAAGCGCCGAACCCCCGCGGAGAAGGAAAGGAGGGAGCGGGGAAGGGGAAAGGGGAAGGGAAGGGGGGGGGTCGGTCCCTGCGGCGCTGANCCGTCATGGCCGCGGGTGCGGGGTGAGGGGGAGAGAGGGGGGCTACACAGCGAGAGCTGGGGTTGCCCCGTCCTGGAGTAGAGTGCTCAGAGCCCCAAGGTCCAACACAGCCTGGGATGGCTCCAGGGATGGGGCTTCTCCCTCCTCTCTGGGCAACCTGGGCCAGGCTCTCCCTGCCCTCAGCTGGTGCTTCTCTCTCCTCTGACTCTGTCTCTTCCAGTTTCAGCAGCCCCTGCTGAAACCTCTGTCTCTATCTTTCTCATCAGCTCCTGGAAGCCCTGAAAGGATGCACTGAGCTCCCCCGGAGCTGCTCTTCTCCAGCCGAACCCCCCCAGCTCTCCCAGCCTGGCCCCACAGCAGCACCTTCCCCCCTCAGAGCAGCATCTCTGAGGCCTCCTCTATCCCTGCTCCCACAGCTCCAGGTCTTGGCTGTGGTGAAATAAACGTGAGAACAGGCATGGCTTTTTGCCAGAGCCCTTTGCTTTGGGCCAGGAGGAGAGTCCCCAGCTTGCCCACCCCACACATAGACATATTTACACCCAAGAGTCCTCAGGCCTTGGCACAGGCTGCCCAGGGAGGGGATTCAGTTGCCACCCCTGGCCGTGTTTCCCAGTCGGGGAGATCTGGACAGGGTTTAGCAGTGGCCTTTGGACAGCTGGGGTCAGGGTTGGACTCGATGAGCTTGAAGATCTTCTCCAACCTGACTGATGGTGGGATTCTGTGTGTGTGTTCCTGCCAAACACCAGGTTGAACCTTCTACCTTCAACACCAGAGCTGTTCCTTCATGAACTGCCATGGGAAACCTCCTCTCAGAGCTGAGCACAAGGAGTCTGACCTGTTCCCAGAGAGGCTCTGAGGAGTGAGGAGGAGGGAGGGAGGACTCCCCAGGTCAGCGAGTCTCATCCTTCACCATCTGGATTGCAACCTTCACGTAATCCTTCTCGTGGGCTAATCAAGCACCGGGCTATTTAGCTTTGTGGTGTGCAGCCAGCGCAGTGACAGTCACACCGCAATTAACTGGGACTCGTCAGGACCTGTCTCCTCGGGCTCCTTAGGTCAATAAAAGCTGCTGTGAAACTGCAAGATGGAAAGTATTCTGCATCTGCCTTTCCCTCGATTAGTTTCAGCTGAAATTCTGAGCAAAACTCACCTTTAACCCCTCAGATTAGTGCTAAACAACGTAAGAAACCCAAAGGTGGGGTGGTATGAGGTAGGGAAGTGCTGGCATTAGCAGTGGTATTCGCTGCACGTAAAATCACTGAGGCCTACAGGGAGGTGAGATCTTTATAGGCACCAAAAAACCACTCCAACCACGTCACACAGGAAATACAGGTAGAAAAAAACCCTAAATGGGTGACAGATGTAGAAGTCACTTCAGTGTTCAGGTCTCTAGATTCAGTATTTCAGAACTGGATGATCCTGTGGTCCCTTCCAATCCTGACTGATGCTATAACTTCTTCCCAGGGAGGGTGACGGGGCACTGGAGGGGGCTGCCGGGGGGGGTTGTGGAGTCTCCTTCTCTGGAGATGTTTAAAGCC
Source organism: Upupa epops (assembly GCA_013397515.1). NCBI lineage: Eukaryota > Metazoa > Chordata > Aves > Bucerotiformes > Upupidae > Upupa > Upupa epops. Next base: position 149,960 of record VZRI01011466.1, read on the forward strand.
CACCTGGACTTGGTCTGGGTGATCCTGTTGTGGCAGGGGGATTGGACTGGATGATGTTTCCAGGTCCCTTCCAATCCGTAATGTTCGGTTCTGTGACTTGGTCTGGGCGATCCTGCTGTGGCAGGAGGATTGGGACTGGATGATCTTTCCAGGTCCCTTCCAATTCCCGATGATTCTATGATTCTGGCAGCTACACAGCTCACGGGGGTCCAGTATAGTCTGCAGGCAAAGCACAGCCGGCTGTGGAGTCTCTGTTTCAGATGGAGTCTGGGTTTTATGCTTCCTCCAGCACATTTGGAAATCCCACAGCTACTTGAAACGGCGCTGCGGGTTGCTTCAGCCGCCCCTTCACGACACACGGGATCGGCGCGTTCAGCTCCAAGGCAACGTCTGTAGGCTGGCGTTTGCTTTCATTGAGGCTTAGATTTCTGGGCTCGTTGCAAACGGAGTGTGGCTGATCCCAAAAGAGTGCTGCTCCCGGAGACACAGGGGAGCACGGAGCTGCTAACTTAAAGAGATTGGCATTCGGTTTCCCCTCGTGCTCACAAAACCTGCTGCATCCTGTATGTTCTCTCCAACATAAATACGTAAGTTTTCCTGAACACCCAGCAAATAAAGAAGGAGCTCTTTACCCTGAAAGGAGCTGGATTTCCTCAAGCGATTTTTAACAAAGCAATTACCTCTCCCCCCATAAATTAGCTTCCTGCCCTCCTGAAAGCGAGCTGTTTGCATCCTCTTTCTTTGCCTCAGCTGAGGGTTGGGCCGGTGCGTCTCGCTCTAAGGAGCCATCAGAGGACAGCACAGCAAAGAGGCCATTTCATTTCCAGTAGTATGAAGACCTAGCCTCCTAGAACATCTTACAGATCCAAGGGCAGCCCAGTGACTGCTGTTTCATGCACGGCCCCCTGTACTGACTATGATTTTCCAGTGAAGAGAGAGCTCTCACCATCCTCCTCGTGCTCAGAGCTTTAATAGAATCATAGAGTGAACATGGTGCTCACGGTTTAAGTTGGAAAGGACCTTCAAGCTCATCCAGTGCAAACCTGTCCGCAGCTGTCCCATCCCACCCCCAAACTCTGTCCCTCAGGTCCAGAACTCCCCCCAGGAAACACAGCCAGGGGTGGCAACTGAACCCCCTCCCTGGGCAGCCTGTGCCAAGGATGAGGACCCTGTCCAGGGAGAGGGTTCTCCTCAGGGCCAACCTCACCTTCCCCTGGGGCAGCCTGAGGCCGTTTCCTCTGCTCCTGTCCCTTGTTCCTTGGGAGAAGAGAGCACCCCCAGCTCTCTGCACCCTCCTGCCAGGCAGCTGCAGACAGGTGCAGAGCTCTCCCCTCACCTCCTTCTCTCCAGACCACCCAGCCCCAGCTCCCTCAGCAGCTCCTCACAGGGTTTGCTCTCCAGACCCTCCAGGCACAGAGACTCCCCAGCTGCCCTGGGCCAGGCCTGGGGAACCCTTGTGGGGCAGCAATTGCTCCTCAGGGCCAACCTAACCCTTCCCCAGCTGGGGCTTGGTCTGTGCTGGATGCTCTGCTGATAAGTGCCCATCAAGAACAGCAGCACCAGCACTGGGTCTCTCCTGACTGCACCAGGAGAGAAATCAGAGTGGGCTGGGTAGGAGGGCTCCGTTAGAGCTCATCTAGTCCAACCAGGGACATCAACGAGCTGTTGAGCCAAGCATACAGCGCAGGACGTGGTCACAGGACACTGCCACGGCCATTCCCACTCTGGATTTCCTCTCCAGCCTAGCCCACGTTGCTTTTCTGGTGGAGCATGTTAAGGAATGTGCTTTCCTGCAGCATCTTTTCGTCTGGATGCGTCCCAGCTGTAACAGGAATGTTAAGTGGTTTTACATAAGGCCCTTCCATAGGATCAGAGAACTGTTTGCACTGTAACCTTCAGAGGAAGAAGAGCCCATGAGACCCCGGGATTCGTCTGGTAAAGGCAGATGCAGAAGTGTCGACGTTTCTAAGGGAACAATAAAACCGAGAAGGTTTTAAGAGCAGCGGAAGGTGCTGTCTGATGCGTTCAAACCAGACACCCTGAGCGAGGGAACAGCAACACAGAGTCAAGTCTCTTCAGCCCTTGTTTTGATCAGCCTGCTCTAATGTCTTGAATTTATTAGAGCAGCAGCATGATGATGCCAAGGCTGAAGACTCATGAATGAACTTGAGGGCTTCTCCCACTCATTAATTCCTGCTATGAGCTGCATTTACATCAAACTTCTCAGTTCACAGAAGCACAGAGGCTGGCACAGCCCTCTGAGCTCAGCCAGCCCAGCCCAGCACCTGACAGCACCACAGTGGCCACCCCAGGGCACTCAGGGCCACAGCCAGGCTGCCCTTCAACACCTCCACACAAGGAGACCCCCCCACTGCCCTGGGCAGTCCAGTCCAGGCTCTGAGCACCCTTTCCAGGAGGAAGGGCTTCCTAACACCCAACCTAACCCTCCCTGGCAGCTTCAGGCCCTGCCCTCTTCTCCTGGTGCTGGGAGCCTGGGAGAAGATCCCAGGCTGACCCCCCACTTGACTGCAACCTTCCTTCAGGTGCCCACTGAGTCTCCTCTTCCCCAGGCTAAACACCCCCAGTTTCCTCAGCTGCCTTTCCCTCCAGTCCCTTCCCCAGCTCGTTTCTTCTCTTTACCTGCTCCAGCCCCTCCATCTCTTTCTTGCAGGGAGGGGCCCAGCACTGCCCCCAGGACTGGAGGGGAGGCCTCCCCAGTGCCCAGTGCAGGGGGAGAATGACATCCCTAGTCCTGCTGGCCACACTAGTGCTGATCCCTTGGCCTTTGGTGCCACCTGGGCACCTTGCTGGCTCATACTTAGTTGTGGGGACCAAGTAGGCTCTTGTGAAATGCTGCAGCATCTTCCCTATGATTTAAGAGGGAGAGGTCTTGGTGCGGCAGAGGGGAGGAACACAGCCAAGGGAGCAGCTCTGTGCAAGAGAAGGAGGAGGAGATAGCATCTAGGCCTCTTAGAAGCTTTGTGTGTCTGCCGCTTGCTGAAGAAAGCACCAGTCTCCCCTAGACTGAAAGTCTCTCCATGGCTGCTGAGATGCTCTGGTGACAGAGAAATAGAGTCCTCACGGATGGAAAGGACCTCCAGTCCAGCCCTCATCCCAACAGCTCCCCAACTAAACCACGGCCTCAAGGGCTCTAGCTACTCGGTTTTTAAACCCCTCCAGGGACGGTGACTCCGCCACCTCCCTGGGCAGCCTGGTCCAGCGCCCAAAGGACAGGCTCTCAGGGGAGTGTATCTCGTGCAGGAGCAGGTGAATGAAGTCCCACATAGCTCAGACCCTCCCCAGCAGCTTTAGCAGAGGCCTCCAGGGGAGGATTTGTTTGTCACGGAAGGAGCAGGAGCACGAGCAGCTATACATTACTGTCGTGTCACCCTGCTTACGTAGATGAATCTCAGGAGACCGTGCAGCTGATTGTGCTGTTTGCATTCAAAGGAAGGAAACCAGCTGGATGCCCTTTTCCTCCCGCCTGCACGTGCAGGAGGGCAGAGGTGAGGCTGGCAGCTCCACTGACACCGACTGCTCAGCGCGAGGGTGGCAGGAAAGCGTGACGGTTCAATTTAAAGCAGCGTTCACGAGGGGATTGCAGGGCACTGGCTGCAGACCTGGCTGTTCGCAGGTGCACGGAGCTAGAGTGCTGGAGAACATTGTGGGTATCTTGCTGATTCACGCAGGCAGGTGGATGTGGTTGGTTCTGCCAAGGGGCAGGAGGTGCTGGAAGCTTTTCCCTGGATGAGGTGTGTGTTATCTGCAAGGGGAAATCCTAGAAACAAACTTGGCACGTGGAGAGGTTGGCTCGGATTTACTAGAGCCACGTCGCAGCAAAAAAGAGAGAGAGAGAGAGGCTGGCAAGGAGGGATGTTTTGAAATGTAGTGTCCATCTGCCTGGATGAAAGGAGAGACAGAGCAAATTCCAAGCCATCTTGGAAATATCTGGATGAAAGGGCTCTTACTGACCTCTAACGAGAAGGAGCAGGAAGGAAGAGAAATCTCAGAAGGTTGTAGCTAGTCCTGCAGTGCTGGTGGATGCAGGATGCTGCTCGAGGTGAGGAACCTCCTGGCAACCAACCCGACGGCCTAACTCAGATGAGATGGCCAGGCTTGTGCAGCATCTCGTTGTTGCTCAGTGCTGAGCAAACCCAGATGGCGCAAAGGCACAGACTGTCTCTGCGCACACGCTGGGGGTTGCTTCGCTTCGAGTTTTGAGCCGATGCCTCTTCACCCACCTGGCTTTTTGCGTTCTCAAGTCATTCCTTCACCTTACAGAGCCTCTTCCAGAAGGGAGAACCTTTGCACAGACCAATCGAAGGAGTCAATGAATTGACCACCGCAGTCCTGTCTGCTCCTCGGGTGAAACAGGATGGCTCTGGTGCAGCCACCGGGTGCAATCCTGTTTACAGAAGAAGCGAAGACAACTCCTTTGGCTACAAACCCCATGTAAACGTGGGCGGTCATAGCGCTATTCAGGGTGAGAAACAGGAACAGCAGGAATAGAAGGATTTCCTAAGCAACAAAGATCTGCTTCAACTAAAAATATTCCAGAAAGTTGCTGTTAGGAAGGCTTCAGCTTTCAAGAAGGTTGGGGGAAAGCTGGTTCTAGTTCTATTTGCTAGCAACTGTGGCCTCTCGACTGAAGAAATGAAACCGGTGACTGTGGGTCACCAGCACTCCTTGTGTATGAGCGTATCGAATGAAGCGATTGATTTGCTATTAGAGATGGAAGGAAGATGGTGAAAGCTGTCCTAAAAAACTCCTTTCCTTTTGTTAGGGTGCTTCTGAGAGAGTGAGCTGCTGGAGAGCACCTCCGCAGAGAGGGGCCTTGGAGTTCTCCATGGGACAGCACTGTGCTCTGGTGGCCAAGAAGGCCGATGGAACCCTGGGATGGATCAAGAAGAGGGTGTCCTGTAGACTGAGGGAGGTTCTGCTCCCTCTCTCCTCTGCAGTAGTGAGGCTGCATCTGGACTGTTGTGTCCAGTCCTGTGCTCCCCAGTTCAAGAGGGACAGAGATCTGATTGAGAGAGCCCAACAGAGGGCTATGCAGATGATTAAGGGACTGGAGAGCCTGCCTTACGAGGAGAGATCGAGAGATCTGGAGCTTTTCAGCTTGGAGAGAAGGTTACGAGGGGACTGAACCACTGTCTACAAATCCACAAGGGCTGGGTGTCAGAAGAAAGAGACAATCTCTTTTCCCTTGCACCCTGTGACAGGACAAAGGGCACTGGGTGCCAGCTGGAGCACAGGGAGTTCCACCTCAGCAGGAGGAAGAACTGCTTTACTCTAAGGGTCACAGAGCACTGGAAGGGGCTGCCCAGGGAGGCTGTGGGATCTCCTTCTCTGGAGACTCTCCAGTCCCATCTGGATGCTCCTGTGTGACCTGCCCTGGGTCCTATGATCCTACTCGAGCAGGGGGGTTGGACTGGATGACCCCTGGAGGTCCCTTCCAACCCCTAATGATCTGGGTATCCGTGTGAAGTCCCTTTGTGATGCCCTTCAGCCCCAGTTGAGATCTACCCGACTTTTACATTCCCATGCAGTGAAGCAGAAGCAGTGAGAAGTGAGAAGGCAGAAGTGATAACAGTAATATGGGGAAGGAGCGAATGTATTCAAGAACCTCATACAGGCACCAACAGAACAAATCCATCACCCGGGGTTACGCCAGCACCTGGTCTGCGTCACGGCAGAGCAACCTCATGCGGATGGCACCGTCTCCCTCAAAGCAGGACCCGGCAAGTACACGGTGGCACCTGAGACAGAGCAGAGATTTCAGAGTGTCCCTCCCCCCCTCCCAGCTCAACACCTCTTACATAACCATTGCACAACGCGGCTGCTTTCTGTTTGCGAAGGGCTGGGGATATGAAAAGCGACGGCAAATGGTGCCCAGCTAAGTGGGCCAGTCGAATCAAGGTGAATTATGAAACTCAGCCCGCAAGCCCTGCGGGTTTGATGGGTTTGAATGCAGGGTCTCTCCTCGTTGTGGGGCCTTTGCAGCGCTGCGTCTCCTGGAACATCGTCTCGGGGACGGCCGGCTGCAGGGCCTTTTCTCTTTCGGCGTTTTCCCCTCTGCTGAGCGTGGGTTTTCCCCTCCAAGAATCCCTCCCTGCTCAGGTCGTCTGCTCAAGTTCCTTGTGCTGTGGTGACTCAGGCAGCGAGCCGCCTCCTCAGAAGGGCTGTCTGCAACTGGAAAAATGAAGGAAGGAGAAACCGGTGGAGGGAAGGGGTGGACAGGGGGTGAAAATGGATGGGTGACCCCCTGATGAAACCATCTGCAAACCCTCGGACGCGGGATCATAGTCAAAGGCCTAAGGGAGTTGACACAGACAGCACAGAACGCAACGTCTCCTCCCCTCTTCCGATACCACGTGCCGTAATGGAAAGAGAAGGAAAAGAAGCCAGTAAATGGGGCAGGACAAGCTTGACCTAAGCAGCAGCAGCAACTCTCAAAGGGAAGAAGGAAAACCAGGCCCTGAGCCCATCTCTGTTTAATTAGCCTTTCAAATGAACACATCTCCTTTTCCATCCTTTTTTTGTTCCTCCTCCTATTTCCCAGCTGCTTCTCTTGCAATCTCCTCTTTCAACCTATTCCAACGCCAGAGCACGTGAAGAAACCCCCACCACCACCCCTGAAAACTCTGCCTGATTCCTCCGCAGCTTTCAAAAAGCAACGGGCACGTCGTTGCAAAGGAGCAGCTGCCAGGGCCACGAGCTGCTGCCGAGCTTCTCATCGTCCCGGTGCCCGGCAGCCGCGGGCGGGAGGATTCAGCTGCTGCCACGTGAGCCAGCACTTGAGCGAGCTGGAATTATATGTTGGGTTCTGATGCTGTAAACACGGGGAGGAAGCCAACGGGCGGCAGGCGCTGAGTACTGGAGAAGGCACTCTAAAAATTAAGCCTTGGTGCATCGGTGGGAGCCCGAGCACACATCAGGACTCTGGCCCCGATGAGCCGCCTGGAACAGAAAGCTGGTTCCACTTGTGAATGTTTTGCTTGGTTTTGAAAATGGAAAGAGGATCCTGAGCATCTAACAAAGCTGGATGGCCATCGGCCCACCCCAGCCATCGCAGAGATGAGCAGCACCCTCCCAAAATCTCCTCTTGCAGACATACTCTGGGGCTCAGTTCCTTTTCATCCATAGAATCCTCTGGGGGTGGTTACACGTCCTGGTCTGAGATCACGCCTGAACACTGTACTGTGCTTCTTGCAAAGAGCAGCACAGGCCTGTGGCTTCCTAGAATGGTTTGGGGTTAGAAGGGAGCTCAGAGCTCCCCCGGTGCCAACCCCCTGCCATGGGGTAGCAACACCTCTCACCAGACCTGGTTGCTCAAAGCCCCATCCAGCCTGGCCTTCATCACTGCCAGGGGTGGAGCAGCCACAGCCTCCCTGGGCAACCTGTGCCAGGGCCTCAGCACCCTCCCAGGGAGGGATTTCTGCCTCAGATCTCAGCTCAATCTCCCCTCCTGTAGCCTGAACCCATCCTCCTTGTCCTAGCAGCAGAGTCCCTTGTACAGAGTCCCTCTCCAGCTTTCTTGTCCATCACCTCCCAGGAGGCAGAAGGTGGCAAGAGAGTGCAGGAAGGCCAACAGAAGGAAATCGGGATGTGTTCCCTGTGTCCTTCCAGGTGGGATGTTTGGGCTGAGGGCACAAGAGGCACCTTGGGGCTGCTGGGCCACGGGGCCAGCACCGCTGCTCCTCGGTTGAAGTTTCGTGCTGGGGTGTTGCCCTGTGCTCAGGCTGAGTCATGTTCTCATGTGCCAAGGCACTGAATCAACAGGAGGGGGCAAGTACTTGTTAGAGGGGGATCTGGAGAAGGTCTCATGCTGGGCAGGTTCCATGGGGTGGGAACCCACTGGGGTTGCCCAGTGCCCCCAGATAAACCTGGAGCTCCACATCTCCACGACTGGGAAACACAGCCAGGGGTGGCGACTAAACCCCCTCCCTGGGCAGCCTGTGCCAAGGATGAGGACCCTGTCCAGGGAGAGGGTTCTCCTCAGGGCCAACCTCACCTTCCCCTGGGGCAGCCTTAGGCTGTTTCCTCTGCTCCTGTCCCTTGTTCCTTGGGAGAAGAGAGCACCCCCAGCTCTCTGCACCCTCCTGTCAGGCAGCTGCAGACAGCAGTGAGCTCTCCCCTCACCTCCTTCTCTCCAGACCACCCAGCCCCAGCTCCCTCAGCTGCTCCTCACAGGATTGTTTCTGCAGACCCTCCAGACACAGGGACTCCCCCACTGCCCTGGGGACCCCTTTTGGTCCTCAGGGCCAACCTCCCCCTGCCCTGGGGCAGCTTGAGGCCGTTTCCTCTCATCCTGGGGAGGAAGAAGAGACCGACCCCCGCCTGGCTGCAACCTCCTGCAGCTCAGGGAGCTGTGGAGAGCGAGAAGGTCTCCCCTGAGCCCCCTTCTCTCCAGTTCAACCCCCCCCAGTCCCCCCAGCTGCTGCTCAGAGCACTGGTGCTGCAGCCCC
>VZRI01011467.1:10643-57226 GCA_013397515.1 Upupa epops
GGGGGTGTCCCTGCTCATGGCAGTGGGCTTGAAACTAGATGGTCTTTATGGTTCCTTCCAACCTGAACCATTCTATGAAACTGTGATGGGCAATAGACCAGATATTTACATTAAACTTCACTCTGTGATCTGTGAAGACAGCATTTCCAGGGGTTTTACTGGTTGGTCTTCAGGCACCTACTTATCTAAATTATCAGTTCACCCTCCTATCCTGTTGGATGAAACGGAAGAGTGACCTCAGTGCCTTGCTGTGCAGTAACACTGCTGGTGATGGCAAATCTGGGTTAATGCTCAGCACGAGCAGAGAGCTTTCAACATTCACATCTGAAGGGACACTTTTATACCAGAATTGGCTTTTTTTTTCTCCCCCAGAAATTTCAAAGGTTCTCAATTTTTAAAGCATACTTTCAATCCCTTTTGTAATAGCAGTAGATTTATTTTCTTATTGCTACAATCATGAGATTTATATTATGGGAGAGTAGTTTCAAGATCCATGCTTTAAACTTTATAAAAATTAGGTGCTAGAAACAGACCTTATGAATGAATTACAAAAGTGTCTTACATAAAAGTGGTCTTTAAAAGGTTTTTCCTCTGTTGAGATGCATTTTGCACTTTTCTGGGCAGCAAATGATTTGCAATTCTTTTCAGCTTTCAAGAAGAATGTAATAGCAGAGCCTTCCCTGAGCACACCCTGCTTCAAGTGTACCATCAGACAAAGAAAAGGGCTACGCATTAACTTCTAGAGTATTACTTGTTCTTGGTGTCTGTCCTCCAAAGATACAGACACTGGAATGGACTGCCTAGGGCACTGGTGGAGTCACTACCATCCCTGGAGGTGTCTAATGGCAGATTGGATGTGGCACTTAGTGCCATGGTCTAGATGATATCATGGTATCAGAATTGGGCTTGATGAGCTCAGAAATCTTTTCCAGCCTCATTAATGCTATGATTCTGCAGTCCTTCCCCAGAAGTGGTGAATTTTCTATACAAATTTGTATTTGGCATTTGTAGAAATGCTAAGAGGGAAGTCACATGCATGATGCAGTTAAAAGGAAAAAACCAAGAGGGAATAGAACCAGCTATATTGATTTTCAGCATGAAAGTTTTCCACAGTGCTCCAGCTGTTGGATCCCGCAGAAAGACACTTTTCCTGCCGCTGAGCATGAAATAACACACGCACACAGCTTGCTACATAAAATTGACTACTGGGATGGCTGGAAATCTGTGTATTCAGAAGTGACACATTAAAAAGTGCCACTGGGAGGAGAAAGGAGAGAAGAAATCCTCATTCGTTTTGTTTGGTGTGTTTCTCTGAATCTCCCTGCTTCCCTTCCGATACTGAACATGCTAACTAGATGTAGGGACTCTTCACTCTGGTTTCAAAACCTATTGAGCCTCAGTGCTGTGAGCTTAGCGATACCATTCTGTCTGTTAGGAATTCTCTCTGAAATTTAGATACGTATGGCTTTCTTCGCTGCATACCTGCATCATACCTCTGTTTACGGGACAGACTGTTACTGTTCACTACCTGACGTTATAAGGCATCAATAGCCACGTAAATTTGTAGTAGTTGGAAAGTGACCTTGAGTAGTTCTGTAGAAACCTACATTTTCAGGCAACATAGCCAGCAAGATGCTACGAAAGATTCCAGATGCTCAAGTTGTGAGATACAGCAGCTTTTACCTGGAAATACTTCCAGCAAGGAGAAGGGATAAAACAAGGACAAGGAGAAGGAAAGAAAACCTGCTCTCTCCCACTGAAAAGGCAGGAAGTTCTAGAAACCTCTTGTAATGGCAAAGAGCCTGTAAGTTCTGCACAAATCTCTTATTATCTGTGCTGCCTAGTAGCTGTGACAAGTCAGGGTAAGACTTGCTGCAGCAGCATCACACACATATATCTGCTGCCTGGCTTTGCAGTTGTTGCTTTCACAGCAGAGATGATGGATGTCTTTGTCAGTGAAAGCCAGGAGCTTTAGCAAAAGAAAGGAAGGGAACTGAGCTAAGACACTGGTGCAGATCAGGAGGTGGCAGATGGTCCCATCGAAGTCTGTCACTCTTCTAATGGCTGAATGCATCCTGTACCACCGCATGGGATTGTGGCAGGCCAATCCAATCCAAATATCAAAAGAGCAGAGTCATCATTACTTAAAAACTCTGGGAATCTTAGAGGATAACAGCTTCAGCATCTAGACCAGCGCCTTCCACTGCCCAGAGATGGAATGTCATGGAATGTGTCTCAGCTTTTCCATAAGATCTACATAGAATTTTTGTATTTTTTAACCCAAATAAATGTTGCTGCAGAAGTATATATATACACATAGACCATTCAAGGCATCCAGAAATTTAAAGCCATATCTGACCTCTATCTCAAAGATGCCTCCCATTAAAATATTGAAGCTTTTCCAGCTCTTTCCCTAACACTCAAATTTCTTGCTCCAAACTGATTCTAATCCAAGATTTCGCCAAGTAAATCTGTCTGACTTCTGTATCTTGTTTGTTGTCTTTAGTTTTAGTACTGTTGTCAGTCTGTTATTTCATATCCATTCCCCTTACTAACTTGCTGAATAGCTGAGAGTTAAAGAAGCCATTGATAGCTGCCCCAGTTGGCTATCATAGAATCATTCAGATTAATTCAGATTAACTAAAGTTGGAGGAAGCCTACAAGGTCATTCAGTCCAAATAGTGACTCAACCCTATCGTGTCCACTAAGCTCTGTTCTCTAGGACCATGTCTACTTGTTTTTTAACCACCTCCAGGGACAGTGATTCCACTACCTCCCTAGGCAGCCTGTTCCAATCACTGACCTTTCTGCCAAGGAAGAAATTTCTTCTAATGTCCACTCTAAACCTCCCCAGAAGAACATCAGGCTGTTTCCTCTTGTCCTATCACTAGTGACTTGAGAGAAGAGACCAACCCCCACTTCTCTACAGCCACCTTTTCGGTAGTTGTAAAAAGCAGTAAGATCTCCCCTCAGCCTACTCTTCTCTCCAGAGTAAACAATGCTGACTCCCTCAGCCACTTAGACCCGTCCTCCAGGCCCTTCACCAACTTTGTTGCCCTTCTCTGAACCTGCTTCAGCATCTCAGTGACCGTCTTGTATTGAGGTGCCCAAAAGAGAAGCCAGTACTTAAGATGAGGCCTCACTAGTGCCAGGTACAGTGGGACAGTCATCTCTCTAGTGCTGCTGGTCACATTATTTCTAATGTAGCCCAGGATGCCTGTACTTGTGTCTGCAATGAGCAGCCACCACCCATCTCCCCACTTGTAAAGGCCATCCAGACTTCAAAACCTGCAGTGCAGAACACAGAGCCTGGGGAGTGGAGAGCACCAATTACAGGGATGACAAAGCCCTGAGAAAGCATGTGGCCACAGAGTTGCTACAGCACACCCTCAAACAATACTGTAATAAAGGGCCATCTTCATTTTAGAAGTAAGGAGCATGAGCGACATTAAGCATGGCAGGAGCAGATGGAAAATGGAGAGCCTCTGCATGGGATGTGCCCACCATGTAGACAAAATAGCACCCAGTCAGCAACAAGCAAATAGGATGAATGTGTTGAAACAGTGGGAAATACAGGATTTCAGATGACAAACCTTCTCCAAACACAGTAACAATAGCTGCTTCTGTAAAAGGCATGAGAAACTGAAAGTAAAACCTTGTCATGGTGTGGGGATGAGATAGGGGAGGTGGAGACTACGGCATTAAGCATAGTGCTTAAAACACAGAAACAACTGATGTGGAGTAACACAAAAAAAACCCAAAGAGAGATGCCTTTTTTTTGACCAAACACTTAGGAGCACAGGAGAGGAATGTACTTAAGTGACAAGAAGTCTGGCATAAAAACTTAGGACAATGATAGTAGTTTGGAAATTACTCAAGGTTCTGTCACTTAAAACCACACAACTTGGGGAACATTTATTTACAGTTTGTAGACAAGGTTTGAGTGGAAATCAAGGAATGATCTGGTTGGAAGAGACCTTCAAAAATTGAGTCCAACTCCTTAACAGTGGGCAGGGACATCCTCAATGAGATCAGGTTGCCCAGAGCCTTGTGAAGCTTAAATATCTCCAGGGATGGGGCCTCAGCTACCTCCCCTTAGGCAAACTGTGTCAAAGACTACACCGTTAGGATTGCATCTACTAAAATGTTCATGGCAGTGGAATTGTCCAGGGAATAATGAATATGTCTGCTTACAGTGAAAATTAATGATCTGTATAGTGCCAATAAAAGCACAACAATTAAACCACAAAGTCAGGGAGCAATTGAAAGGTCTTGTCAGCAGTAAAGATAACCAAGAGATTGAACAAGGGTAGAGAATAGATAGAAAGGAATCCTTCCTATGTCATGCTGAATCATCCTCTGCCCGTTACAACCCTGCACAGGAAGTTTGGTAGAGGCTGTTTGACACAGACATTATTATAGGAATGCTAAGGAATAAAAGCTCCACAAATCTGAACATTGTACATAGTGAGCAGATGGACACTCACAGCATAGGCAGGAAACCAGAGCCCCAAGCTGCCATGGGCAGCAGTTTGTCTAAAGCAGTTACAAGCTTGGGGGGAGAGTGGAGGAGACGAAACCAAAGGCAACTGTGGAGCAGCAGTAGAAAGTGACATCTAAATCCTGGTAAAGCTCTTGAAAACCCTCAATTAACAGCTAAGGATGAAGTCAGAAGTGATAAGTGTGTTGTCTGGCAACAACAGCAAGGTAAACGCGCAGAGAAATTGCAAGGTGGAAGGAAGAACCTTGCCAACAGCACAGCACACTAGAGAGAGTCAAGGCTTATAAACTGACCGCTCTTAGTTGAAATGCCAGCATGTCAGCAAAGACCATGACCCTTGCACAGAGCAAGACACTCAACTCCTCTCCCTTCCCCAGCCCAACAAACTTCAGTGCTAACTAGAGATGCAAATACAAGGAGCTTGTATGACTCATTTTGAGGGTGGTTGTGGTGAGAAGGGCTGAGATCCTGCCAGGGGGTGCCTCAGAAGTCAGAGAAACTAAACTCAGCAAAATGACCCAATATCCAGTTACTTACAAAAGCCTTTATTAAGAAAGCCTTTTTGGGGAGACCTGTCCAAATTTGAACAACTTGTATTTTTCCAAATTCCTTCTGCAAATAATGTGCTTTCAACGTGGATGATGTGACTCTTCACTTTACTGTTAAGAATTTAGATTGTTACTTCAAAGACTAGAACCACATCCACAGTGTTCTTGCACTATAGCATTTCTCCTGATGCCCGCAGTAGCACATGCCCCATAACCCCATAACAGAAAGCCATGTGCACGTATTTGATTAAATGCTGTCAGCTCCACTTGCCACAATGGTCTTCTGTGCAGAAAAAGTAGTTCCACCAACATTAAAGTTTGTTTGACAGAGGAATTTCACTTTCCAAACTTTTTACCTCACATTAGCCACAAATTCTTGTGCTGGTCCCATGAGTTTTGCTTGAAATTTCCAATTTTCCCCAGAATCTGTGCAGTTCACATAACCCCCACACAACATCTGGCTTTTTATACAGAGAAATGACTTTCAGCACAGGGAAAATTTAGAAGTTCCAATGCTAATGCATGCAGTAAAGATCTATGTGCTCAGGAGTGTTCTTAGTGCCCTCTTTACAGAGAATGTCACTGGTTTTAACAGACACTTCTTTCCAGCAGTATGTCAAGATCAGTATTCCCCCTCGCCACGAGGAAAGTGTCTTTTCAGCTTCGCATGCACAAGTAAGCCACAACAAAGACCAAGAGGGGCAGTGCAGAGTGGGATTCTCTGGTGTTTTTCAATCACATGCAAATCAGAAGCAATATGTTTAAAAAACTAAAAAAGGTTTTCTGAAGAGTTCTAGGTTTTTCTTTTTATCAAGTGTTTCTGAAGAGCATAGAGTGCTCTTCATCATAAATTTAGCACAGTCTCTTAAAAACCACATACAGGCATCTCAAACTTCTCAACAGCATATTACTCTGAGGCTTAATGTTTTGTTACTGAGTAGTAGTATCTAATTCAGAAATACTAATGCCTCTCTACTTGATGATGCAGAGATTTAAGCAGACTTCCCTCAGGATAGTAAATTCACCATAAAATAAAGGCACCTCAGGCATCCTTTTTGATCACAAAAGCTGTCTGGATTTTATAATGTGTAAATTCAATTTAAATGAATATTCATGTATCAGTGTTCTATGAGTAAGGGTTCTATTAGGATAGAATCATTAGGGAACAGAAGGGATCTCAAAAGCCCATCAAGTCCAATCCCCCTGCCACAGCAGGATCACCTAGACCAAGCCACACAGGAACACATCCAGGCAGGTCTTGAACATCTCCAGAGAAGGAGACTCCACAACCCCCCTGGGCAGCCTGTTCCAATGCTCCGTTACCCTCACTGGGAAGAAGTTCCTTCTGATACTTAAATGAAACTTCCTCTGTTCCAGCTTGCACCCATATCCCCTTGTCCTCTCACCGGATGACCTTGAAAAGAGCCTGGCTCCATCCTCCTGACACCCACCCCACGCATATTTATAGACATTAATGAGGTCATCCCTCAGCCTTCTCTAAGTTCAAGAGACCCAGCTCCCTCAGCCTTTCTTCCTAAGGGAGATGCTCTACTTCCTTCATCTTCATTGCTCTGTGCTGGACACCCTCCAGCAGCTCTGTGTCCTTCCTGAACTGAGGAACCCAGAACTGGACACAATACTACAGATGCAGATTCACCAGTGCAGATTAGAGGTGGAGAGGAACCTCTCCCAAGCTGCTAACCACTCCCTCTCTGATCCCCCAGGATGCTGTTGGCCCTCTTGGCCACAAGAGCACATTGGTGGCTCATAGTATCCACATAATTTCTTCCTATCCTGTCAATGGGCAGAACATCCACTTCATTACTTTCTCAGAGGTTCTGAAAGACTTTAGAAAGAGTTGAACATGTGCAGAGCAGAGGACCTGACAGGACAAAGAGTTCTGTATGGTAGAGTACATGTCTTGAAACTTCTTGCTGAGCTGCAGGAATTAATAGAACAAGATCATTGAATCATCTGGGTTGGAAGGGACCTTAAAGTTCACTTAGTTCCACCCTCCCTGCCATAGGCAGGAACATCCTCCCTTACAGCAGTATGCTTAGAACCCCATCCAACCTAGCTTTGAAAACATCCATCCAGCACCTAGATAATCTGGAGTCTCACCATCCTCACAATGAAAAATTTCTTACTAATTTCTAATCCAAAGATACCCTGTTCCCTTTTAAAGCCATTGCACCTCATCCTGTAAATAGTTCCTCCCCAACTTTCTTGTAAGCCTCTCCTTCAGATACTGGAAGGCCACAATACAGTCTGCACAGATCATTTTCTTCTCCAGGCTGGACTCCAACTTTCTGAGGCTGCCTCATAGCTAGAAGTGTTCCATCCCTCTGATAATGTGTTTTGATAAGTTTTGCTGTGTGGAGTTAAGCCTTCAGTTTGCCAAAAGAACAAATTAGTAAGTGCAATAACTTGCTCTCTCAATCAAAACACATTCAAAAGCTCTTAAAAGTTTCTACTCGAGTGTGATTTGCCATTTACACAAGACAACAGAACAGAGGCCGTGTAGGGTCTTGGGCACCTCAAGCTGCTTAGAAATAAATACCAAGGTTCTGCCACCTCAGTAATCGATATAGGGCCATCAAAGTTAAAAGAAAGGCTTCATTCAGCCTGATGCAGGCAGCTATAATAAAAACATGGTCTTTCTTGGCTGAACTCAGCAGAAAGAACAATTCTGTGCTCTGGTTTGTATGGTACTACATGCAACAGGAAGCTTGGGTTGCAAGCACATGGGTTAACATTTGATTCTTACTCTTCACAAGCTTTTAAACTTGAGACAGGGTTCTAAACAGTTTAAGGAGGTGCAAATGAAATGTGTTCAAATTTGGAGTTATAATTCAAGTTCTAACATGATTGTTAACCAGAATAGGTTTTAGAAATAGTCTTTTGTATTGATCTTTCCTGCCAAAACATAAATTCCTAAAAATACACACACTTCAAACTGTCTGTATTGCTGCAACTCAAAAATAGCTTCCATGGAACATTTCGAAGTCAACTAAGGTGCAGTTAAGGTTCCATTGTTGCCAATAGCTTTTAATTGTTCTGTACTAGGCTATAAATGCATTGGAATAAGTACATGGTACCCAAGGTAACTCAAACTTCTTCTGGTAGTCTTACTCATCCCTATTTACATTTGTTTGTTATTTATTTGTTAAATACTGAATAGCTTTCAGGACTCAGTGGCAAAAGAGACAATGTACTCATACCAAGGACTAGCTAGCATGGATGCCGTTGCTCTGTGAGTCACAGAATGATCAAGGTTGGAAAATATCCTCAAGATAATTAAGTCCAACCATCTGCCCCACAAGCTGTAACCACTAAACTGTCTCCTGAAACACCATGTCCATCTAATTTTTGAGCCCTCCAGGCATGGTGCCTCCTTTCCAACCCCATTCCAAGGCCTCACCACTCTTTCTGGGAAGAGGTTTGTCCCAGTATCCAATCTGAAGTTCCTGTAAGTGGTCAGCAATACTTAAAAGAGTGACCATGGCTGTGCTCTCTTGATTTCACTCTTCACTCAGAATTGCAAGGTGTGCATGGAAATCTTTGTAGCTCAGACACATCTGAAAAAAATCTCTTGGTCTGCCTTCACTTAGCTCGTGGTACCCTTAGACACTCCTCCAGATGTACGAGGACAGCCTAAATAAGAGATCAGCCTTGTCCCAGGGCTGTGTTTACACTGCAAAAGCATCACATGCATCTGTGAGATTATTTCACTGTGTGATTATTTCACAGATGCTTGCAAGCTGTGTTGCACTGCTCTGGTACACTGGTAAGGCTGTCCTTAAAAAAAACTGGGGCTTCAAAGCAGATAGCATATCACAGATCTTTAGAAGTAACACATTATGGCATTCTCTGAGGGGTTTTGCTTTGTGTTTGAAGCTTAAAACATGTCTCGTGTGTTTTCAGTAAGGAACATACTCCTCTGGGCAAATAGTATTTCAGGGATATCTGTCACTTTCCTGTTAACTGTTTTAGGAACCCAAGCAACCAATCAAAACCAATAAAGGTGACTCCAACTACACAACTCAGTAAAAACTTGAGGAAAGTGTTAACATAAGTCCACTGTTCTAAATGTAGAGATTTTCCAAAAACTTTTAAGTTCTGAATCCAGAGACTACAAAAGGCTCCCTTGGTGCACATTTCTTTCTTACTAGGAAGGCTGAATGAGGTTTGCCTTAATGCTTAGGGCTTGTTGACTTTCAACATCCCTAAGCTTCATTCTTGTTGGGAATCTATATACCAAGTGAATGTCAGTTAAGACAATGAAAACATGAAGTATGGCTCAGAGGTCAATGAAGTCCTACCTGGGGCTAGAGTAAAGAGCTTTGAATGTATGGAAGCTATACAGTTGGGGCTTTGGTATTATATCAGCAAAGTTAATGTAAACAAAACAAGGTAGAAAAGCTGCTGTGATGAAGAAAATAAGTAATTTTAAAAGCTGAGTTTCCTGCCTGCAGAGTAATTAACCTTCACTATTCTAAATCACTGATCACTCCTTTCATCAGAAAGGTGATTTTTCTTGCCTATTGCAGAAGTCTGAAATGAGACAATTGCTCTGATTCTGCTCCAAGCCTGTCCCAAAAGCCTAGCCATTACCTGTCCTACCCACAACAAAAGCCACTTCCCTGCTGTACAAAACGATGGTGTGTTTTTATCCACACCCTTCTGATAACTCTTTCAGAACAGCATGTAGGAAGTGGCTCCAAAATATACAATAAAAAAAAAATCCCAATCCCTTATGGAGCTTAAGATGTTTCTGTGGCTTTCTTGCACCTGAATTTACATGCAGAATGTCCTGAAAGGGTCACAGAAATGCTTACACAGGTGTCAAGTGCGTGGGGAAACCGCAAGACAAGCAGAAGGGGCTGTATGGAATGATGCCAGAAGTTCAGGTAATTTGTGAGGCCATAACAAGAGGCCAGGGATAAAGAAAACAAACCAACCAGCCTTGTTTGAACAGATGATAGTCATAAATAAAGATACTGAAACAAGCGAAATTATGCAGCCCATGTTTTCTGCCCTGTCCAACATCTGGGGAATTTTTCTGGGAAAAACACTGAAACAGCACTACTCCTGCAGGAGGTGAAGAGTCAGGGAGGCACAACTGTTTGGAAATTAACAGACCACATCTTCCCAAGCTACTCTGTAGAATTTGAGGTGACTGTAGTAGGTGTTCAGTAGGGCTGTCCAGGTATAAGTGTGATCAACCCAATGATTCTTCATCAGATTTTTCCTTTTGGAGCTGTCTTCCCAGGCACTGCTCTGTGCACAAGGGGATTTCTGTAATAATAATTACCCTTCAGTTCCCACTGGAATACGTAGTAATTACACTGCCTAAACATAGAAAGAGCTACTTGTGCCATCAGTTCCAAAACTGCCGGGGAGCCTCACTCCAGATTAGTTTTCTTATGCCTCTAGCACTGTAAAACTGAAGATACATGCATGGTCACACATATTTCCTTACTCTGCAGCTTATACAAACTACCCGTCTTGTAACTTGTATGATTAGTTGCAGTACCTTTGGGTTCCAGAGTACAGTAGATGCTTTGCAAAATGAAATCCTTCACGATTATGGGATTGCTCAGAGGGCATAATACCAACCCACTCCCAAGAGAATGAGTCAGTTGAGCACACTAGACTACTATTCCTATGTCTTTATCAGTGCAAATGAAAACCAGGACACTGATAGCAAACCAAGGGGAGATGCAAAATTGAGAGAAAAAGACTTACAAGCACGTTGTGATCTGAGAGTTCATAGAGAGTACAAAGGAGAAAAATCAGTTGGCCAAAGGCCAACCTTCAACACCCAGTGTTTTTGCCAAGTTACAGGGTCTAGAGAAGAATGAAAATGTTGAAAAATCTAGAAGGGAAAATGAAGGGTCAGAAATAACATGCTGTTTGTACCACTGCCCTAGAAAGTCTGCTCTTGTGTTCTACTCCTCCATTTACGTACTCGCTTTCACCCTTAATTACAGTAAAAATCATCTACCTCAGACTGACTTGCTGAATTAAATATTCCTTTCTGTGTCTCAGACCAAGGCACTAAATATAAACCCTCTGTCTACAGTTCAGTCTCTAAATATAGCAAAGAATTAAGATATTCCTGCTTCTGCATCCTAAATAATCTAATGGAATCAATTATGGGTTTGCGTAGACGACATCTGGTATTTGCAAATACAGCATGAAACATGAAATCCAACCAAAATAAGCATGAAACTAAAGTTTCCACCCACCTACTTCATCATCAGTAAACATACTGCTTTGCATCAGATATCACACTTTTCATCTCTCTTACAGACTTCAGTTTAGATACTCTCAAAGAGGATGTAAGACAGGCAGAAGAAAAGGGCTGAAGGCTTTGACTTCAGCCAGGGGTTAAGCCACACGAGTGAACACAGTTCATGTATTTACCGAGAACACTGTCCCATCACCCAGATTTTCAGACTTGTGCTTGTATTGACAAGCGTGCTGGTTACACAACTAAATAACAGCAATGTTCAGAGCGAGCTGGAGAAAGGACAGAAAATGAAAGGGATTAAATACAACTTATTCTCACTTGTGCCAGAAAATTTTTGGGAGCATAGTCCCACTACTTGGTACTCGTGTTATCAACCCACTTCAAAATATACCCACTTGTAACACTTTCCTAGCATTATAATTAAAGTATTACCCTCAAGTAGACAAAAAAACTGTGTTATGGCTGGAATGCAAGCTGTTCCTGTGTGTAAGCCCTGGGGATTTTTTTGAGGTGGTGCGAGGGAGGACAGTGAGAGGGGTGGGTTTTTTTTCTTTCAAAACCAATCTAATAGCTGCATGTAACTGTACCTGCAGTTAAGGGCTGAGCTGTTCCTCCTCCAAATAATGGGTGGTCAGGAAGGGGAAGGGTCATGTCCCTCCCCATATACCAGAGCAGATTAAAGCAAGCAGTTCCACTCCAAAGATTGGCTAATCCCTAGGCTGAGTAGCCTTGGAGGAAACTCTGCCTCCGGGGATGCTCTGCAGTTAAGATCCACGTTTCCTCACAACTCCTGCTGCTACCATATACTGCCAGACTTTCAAACCTCCAAAACAGTTGGCCGTGTGTTATGCTTTAAGAGCTGAGCAGAATCTGTAAGTTTGGGTTTTCTGCAGGAAAGTTGAGGTTTCAAGTTTTGAAGTGTCTTTTTGTCCTCAGATTGAGCTAGCTGTTTCACTGCCTGCAGATTTTTCAGTTGGGGTCTCTAGCCCATGGCATTCGTGATTCCTAGGTGGCAAGGATGGGAGTCCAAGGCAGACTCACTATATAATGGTGACCCAAGGTGGGACACATGAGGATCCAGAGAAGGACCCACACCACCATGGCAGCCAATACTTAAATGTGAGTGCTGGAGAATTTTCAGTGGTGGATAAGGCTAAGGACATGAAGTGCTCCTGTGAAAACATCCTTCTGCCTCTTCCCCCTGAACACACCATGTGCTGTGTGTTGGAAGTTAGCCACAGGTGTTACCTTTCTGCAGCTGCTCAGTTCCCACCCATTTCACCATCGCTTCTTGCCAGCACTCTCAGGGATGGAGACAAGCAGTCCACATGGTCTCCACACTTCCTGACATTGTTTCCTCCCCTGCTCTAGCCCATTCACCTTTCCAAGGTGAGTGAGGCCAGGTCTTGAACCAAATTAAAACTGATTTTTATTTTTAATTTCCCTTCTGGATTAATTTTTAAAATCACACCTACATTTTTAATCAAAATCACTGAGTATCTGCACAATTGCTGCTGCCAGCACAGACAGCAGAACAGCTCAAGTGAAGTAACAAGTGACCGTGACCTGCTCAGGAGAAAAGTGAGACACACACATTAATGTCTTCTGTACACTCTGACTTCCAATTTGTTAGCATTTGCCATCAGTTGCAGCATCAGGTCACTGTAGTCCTGTTAAATGCGATTAAAGCATTTGAGGTAGGAGCTGGGATCTGGCTCATGGAGGACCACATGCTCCTTTGCTGTGGTAACAGAGTACCTCCTCACAGCCCATGGATTTTTCTGGAAAGGACTCTTATTAAGCATTAAACAAGCAGGAAAGGAACATGTGTTATATTCGATGTGGCACTAGGTGCCATGGTCTAGCTGATGTCATGGTGTCAGGTCATAGGCTGGATTTCATGATCTCAGGTCTTTTCCAGCCTCAATAATCCTGTGACTTATTTCAGTGTCAGTAGCAACCCCTGCTTGTTAAAGTTATTGTGTAACTACCATAACTGAATGGATAATAGTCATCCTGCCTCCTGATTTTATAGTGAAACAGATCCTAGCCACAGTCCACACACACACACATTATAAATGATATATCTAAGAAATACATGACTTAAGTAACACAGGTGGAATGCGTAAGATATCTTCATTCCAGAATTATAGCCCCACAAATATCTCAATGTGGGAAATTTCACTGGGTTTTGAAAATAAGTGTTTTTGTTTTATGCAGGTATTTCTAGAATCTCTTAACTTGCCAGAAACAAGTGTTCACTGGCTTTAATTCCTTTAGCCAGTCATCGCACTTGCTGAAGCGAGCACCATGACACAGCTCTCAGCAAAGTCATTTAACTGCATCATGCACAGTCAGCAGACAGTCAGAACTGTAATTTGCAGAAAGTGACTCCATGCCGTCACTCACTGTCCGAACTACTTATGCTGCAACACTTTGCCATTCCTTCCTATCCATTATAAAATAATAGGAGTCTTTCAATTATGTCAAAGTACCTCTTGTTAGCAACACATTTACTCTCGATGAGAAAATAGCGTAGGTCTTTCAGCATGTTATCTATTAAGAGTTTAACATGCTGTCTTAAAAAGGGCAGCAACTATAAATTGTAAGAAGGATCAACAGCAAAATCAGGGACCCTCACCACAGTTAAATGGTTCTTTGGTGTTTAATTTGATTAAGTGCTTTAGAAATTACTTGATTCTTCTTGGTGACAGTGTATGTAGAAAAGTTAGCTAAAATAGCCAGCAGCCGTGAGGTTTGCAGCACGAGTCCGAGTTCTAAAGCTAGAATCCTCAGTACATATAAAGGAAACTATTACAGAACAGCTCAGGAGTTTTAGCAGCTCTGTGAATGCAGATTCTCAGAGCTGCTGCTGGACTGCATGTGAACAGCACTGCACAGCTTTCAGCTGTCTGTGCAGGATGTTCTTAGATGGTAAAAGACCCTGCCTTTCCCCAGTGCTCCTAGCTGCAGCGGGAGGCCTCAGGGCTGTGGAGCACAGCACATGCTGCTCACACAAGGCCATATTCTACCTGCTTCTGTTTCCAGTTCATACAAAAGTACAAAACTTCTTCTAATTGATATATGGCAAAAGTACAAGACTTCTTCTAATTGATATATGTTCATAGAAGCCACTACTCTAGGAAACTTGTACAAAGATGATAAGAAACACTTCAACAATCCTGGCATACAAGTGCTCTTAAATAACTTCATTTGACAATAGATATAACTTCTTTTGAAAGTTAAGCAATACACTTTCAGCTGCATATCACAAGAAAAGAATGAAGCCTAGGAAAGTGTCACAAAGAGCAAGAGAAAATCTTGCATGACCGGAGAGTACTCCCAAAGTTGGAAGGAAAGTGTTTTGGAAATACATATTGTCTTGTTGGTTGTATTTGCAGAGCATACCTCTGCAGTAGCAAACATTCCAGTTATAGCACTTACAACAATTCTGGTACTTGCAGGTATCAGTGCTTGTGATATATGACATCTATGAATTTAACTGGTCTAGCATCAGCCAAAGAAAGAAAACACTGAAAACAGACCAGTTCCGGATAACATTTAAAGAAAATAACCACTCTGCTGTATTTGCATTGAATGGAAAGACTGACAATAGCCACACAGCAAGCAACAACTCGGTCTCTACCGCTGCTACACAAGCTGTATAGCCTGCTGCTGTTTTGCCATTACATAACCTAGCAAAACAGATGCAGCCATCAGCAGAAAACACAGGTAGATTTTATTACCTATCTCTACAGGACATAAAAATGAAGCAGCATAACCAGCAACCAAGTGTGAAATAGAACAGACAGCAACCAAGGAAGCAAATGAAACAACAGCCCCACTTACTGTGGGTGCAATGGAAAGCAAACTGACCCAAAAATACAACAATATGGAAAACAACCACAGTCCATGTCCTGCTACAGCCACCCAGAAATCACCAAGGAAAATACCTGAGAGATGCTTCCTCACCCTGGTCCAATTCATCCTGTCCTGCTGTGACTGGAAGCTCTTATTGCTGATCGTTAGAGTCCTTCCAACAACAGAAAAAGCCTGCAAGAAACATCTCCCTACAAATAGACAAGCAACTCCNCCCTACAAACAGACAAGCAACTCCCTCCTCAAACAGGCCCTGTTTTGATACTTAGAGGGGCACCAGGTGGGGTCACTCAGGGCCCAGGTGCAACCACTGAGGGCTGTTAAGGACCTTCCAGAATGTCTCATAAACCTGGTCTTCCTTCCTGGATGCTCCTCTATACAACAGAGCAGTGGAGCTAAAGGTTCTTCTTGGTGGCAAACACAGAAGCCAACCCAGTCTTCCCCTTGACAGGGCATGTGCCTGGCCAGCCTTGGTGCTTTCACCTGGTCCTGAGAGTCATCCATGTATCAGCTTTAATCAGCTGCTCAAAAGGGTAATACACAGTCTTGTTAGCTGGCCAAAGCGAAAAGAATAGGCATGGTTCCACAGCTCAGCAGTGTAACTGTGTAGCTAGTAAGTGTTTTTCTGAAACTGCCTTTAACACAGTATAACTACTCCTTGCCCAGCACAGTTGATGGCTGTATGCTTTTACTGCTACAAGCTATAACAAACAGTAGAAGCTGCAGTAGAAGGCTGCTGTAGTAATGTGAACGTGCTTTATGACAGACTGTAATAACTCTGTACGTCTCTTATGTCTGTGTTCCTATAGCCACTTGAGCACTGAAGGAGCTGAAATGAGAAAGAGGCAGCAGTCACAAAATGAAGGAACATCGGCTGTGTCTCAAGCACCTGGAAACCAAAGGCCCAACAACACCTGTTGCTTTTGTTGGTGCTGTTGCTGCAGCTGCTCATGGTATGTCCTGTAGTATATTTGGTTCCACACCCAGCACAGGTAAATGATGAGTGTGGAGAGTGCTAAGCACTGGGAACATGCAAACTTCTGGGAGAAGATTGCTGCCAAGAGGCACAATTTAACGTTTCACTTCAGCTTTTGGTTAAATGATTTTCTAATTTGTTTGGACATCTTGTCCTGGGGAAGGGGAGAGATTAGTAAATTCAAGTTATATTTACCTTACTTAATCCATAACTGAATTAGGAAATTTTAGTTGTGAAAGTATATGAATATATGGTGGCCTGTTCTGCTGCTTAGTCACTGAGTAATATGTGTTCTGAATCTGAAAACACAAGCCTTAAATTCCACTTTATCTTTCAACTGGAAACTGTTAAATTTGGTGCAAAAAAGGCACAAAAGTTGTGACTGTCTTTTCCCAAGCAAAGAGTGCACTTGTACAGTCAAAGCATTTAAAACTGGTTTCAGAAATAGCTTTAAATTCTCTGTGTCTTGAGATGCATCAGGCATTTATTTATCATTTCCATGCACAGAGTGTTGAAATATAGAGTAATTCACAGGCAGCTCTGTTCAGAGGCTGTACGTCCTGTCACATGCAGAGCTGTGTCTTTTTGGAGTGACCATTCCTCTGTGTATCAATGGTATTTTCACTTGAATCAGCCATCTGGCCCAAATCTAAAATCTGAGGCTATTTGCCACGTGTAGCAGCATGTGCGCAACAGGCATCAAACAGGACAGGTTGTTCTGAGATGTGACATCCTGGAGGCAGTACCGGGGGGGAACCTGTGTTGACTGCTACTTTCAATTTCACCTGGAGGCAGAGGACCACTGGAGCAAGGATGAGTGAGAGTAACTCAGAGTTCCTTTGCAATGTGTTCAATCCATAGAACAAAGAGTTGGAAGATTGGGAAGAAAAGGGAGGCTATTTTGCCTCTGGTGTCTCTGTGTTGTGACAAGGGCACAGTGTGACATTAGCTATACAGTTACAGACCAGAGGTTCATTTAGCTTGAATCCTATTTCAGGAAGTGACCTGGAGCAGATGCCACAAAGAAAGAATAAAACAACTAGGTACATACATCCTGAACCTCTCCTCAGCAAAACTCCCGACTTCCTCACCCGAAGATCGTTTCTGGGTGTTTTACAGCCTTTGGTGGAATTTTCATTCATTAATTTGTCAAATCATTTTCTGAAACAACTTCCTGAGCTCATCTAAACTTTTGGCATCCAGAGTTTCCTGGAGCAATAAATTCTGCAACAAATCTGTGTGTTCTGTGAACTATTACTCCCTTTTACTTGTTTTAACCTACCAGATGGTGATTTCATTTGATGTCTCCTATTTCATATGACTATGAAGAACAATGAATAGTTGTCCCCAGGCTGATCAAGATCTTACAAGATTCTCTCACATCCCACTTCAGCTGTCTTTTCTTACACATTGTTCTATAAAGAAACTGAGCTAGATCTGATTTATCTTTATCTCTCTTCTCTGCTTCCACCCTTTTATCCACCTAGCATGTTTCTGTGTACCTCTCCTATTTTACTACCTCTTGCTTGAGATGCCAGACTACATTGGTTGCAGAAGTCAAGACATGGGTCCAACATACTTAGTGTTTCCTCAAGTTTTTTTTTAAAATGCCTAGCCCTCTGCTTGCTTTTTTAGCAATCCTTGGCATGATACTGTCATTCATATTGTCCACCATAAGTACAGCTTCTCTATGCTGAAAGGAAATAAATCCTATCATTGTGAATGTACAGGTAGGGTGCTTTGTTGCCCTGCATAACTAGAACATGAATGGCCACAGAAGTTTCAGTCTAACTCCTAAAACTTAAAGACAAGATTTTATGTTTTTCAAGCACTCTACAGCTCAGGATTTCTTATTGATAGCTGCAGGCTCTTTTGAAGCTTTCATGAGTTTTGTAACTGTTGGAGTGCCTCCACTCCTTAGAATGCGACACCACTATATATTGCGTCACCTAATGTATAGTAAACCTAGGTGAGAGCAATTATTGCTTTACAAAGGTAGGATGCCTCTTCATCTCTTTTAGTAATTATTTTTCCTGTTAATATCCTGTCTTTTGGGGTTTCTTGGGAGTTGAGGGGGATTTTTCTGTTGTTTGAATAGACTTTACCACAGAGGCAGATCATACATCCATTCTATATCTTCTATGCCTCTTATAGAACCTTCTACAAAACGTTCTTCTTTCCACTGACCAGATATAGACTGTAGGCACTTTCTTAAGAAAGACTATCTTACTAAGGCATCAAACAGGTAGGTACCAGCACCAGAGCTGGACTCTTGCCTTGTGTATTAAGCTTCCACAAAACGCCATTCTCATAGAGGACAGAAGAAACGCTTCCTTTGCAGGTGTCATTTCAATGACTCAGGTAGCCTAAGAGTGGCAAAATTTGCAGTAAGGCTCCTAATGTGACAGGATATAATTCCCTCAATGACACCTTCTCCAGAGATCTTCTCATTTAGTATTTAGTGCTGTGGCTGTACAGGTTTGAGCTCAGCTTGGCAAGGTAAGGGTCGAAGCCTGCTATTTTACCTTCCCAGCCTTATTCAGCAATCCATTACTGCAGCTTCCTGAGCAGGCATGAAGTCAGTCATCCTCTTGGAAGCACTTGTAAATCACATTTTGAAAAAAACATCAAGACACCAGCACAGGGAGGTTGTCTTGTTCTGCCAAATTGATTTTGCTTCCTCTTTTGTCTCCCACCGAGAGCAGGAATTCTCTCTCTTGTTCTTTCTCCATTTCGCAAGGTTCTAGGTGAATTTTAAAGCAGGACAGTCTGATGCCAGATAATTCCTCTCCTTTTACCACACACAGAAGGCATCTGACAGCTGCCCAGCAACAGACCTTCATAATGTGGGAGTCTGGCAGACATGAAAAGGCTTCCAGGGGATAAGTGAAGATGATCACACAACTTGACTTGGTTCTGTAGCTTGGTTCAAATGTGTGAGCTGGAAGGCCTTTACTGTAAAGGAAACTGTAAAACAGCTGCCGAAAACTTGTGGATGAGGGAAAGGGTCCCACATGTCCTGCAGTTCCAGTGCTGTGCCCGGTACAGCTCTGCCTGCCATTTGATTTCTTGTGACCCTTCCGTGACTACTTTCCCACACCCAGGAGATGCCCAGGCAGATAGGGCATTTGCCAGCTTGGCAGTAAACAAGAGTTGCTCTTGGCAAGAAACCTCTCTCCTGCAGTTCCTATAACTTGCCTATGACTGCTGTGAGTTACGTCTGCAACCTCTTCCCGGTGACCTCATTACACAAATATTTTTCCTTATTAAAGGGCACATTTTCCTTGCATGGGTTGAGCAGATGACTTGGGCCTACAGGAAGATATTTCTGTCACTCGTGCCATATGAATATGAGATGACAGATAAGTTCCAAGGACAACCAAAAATTACTATAATATTTTTTATTTTGTGGGGTACAGCATTTCCCTCCTCCAAACAAACGGGTAGTGTGCATGGTGCTCTAAATGAAGAAAACGAGCAAAAAGCATTTTTTTTTTGGCACTTCCCACCTCTTTAGGTCTTTGAGAGGAATCCTTCTTTTTTCTGGTACATTTGATGTCATTTTGCCAACAAAAAATGGTTCCTAAGCTTTGCATCCTGGGGGTCACACACATGACTGCTTTAACTTATTTACAGTATGACGTTTGGAGGAGAAGGAAGCAAAGAAAAGATGAGAACAAAACCCAATTTAAAGCAATTCATTTAAGCCACTGTTCTGAAATATGCAGAAAACAAAATCCATACGGGGCATCCCATGCTCTTTTCCACTAGGAGTAGAGTAGAGCTGGGTTGGTAGAAAAAGAGCCACCCGGGCTCCAGGATTTTGCTAAAGCTTTCAGCAAAAACTCCATAACAATAACATAATGATCTCTGAAAGGAAAGCACTGATTTGAGAAAAAGATTTTTGGATTTCAATTTTATTTCTTTTTTTACCAACTGAAGTTTTTAATCATTGGTGTGCCACATGAACACACAGCACAGTTCATCTAAAATAGAGCTCTGCAAATCTCTGCATTTTACCTGAGAAAATCAAGTACGGCAATGTGTGTCAGGAGTTATTGTCCTCTAGTGCAGAGTACAGAGGGGCAGGGTACTGCACTCTATTGTACTGAAATAGAAGGTGATATTTTAAAAAAGGTGTTGGTTTCCAGGCTTTAAAACATCACAGGATATCGTTATGTTTTCTTCATTTGCTGGTGCAGAGGTCGAAGTTGAAAAGTTTCTCTCTCTTTCCTGACAAGTAATTTATTCCAAGGACTAGCAGGCTTAGCTACCATAGGAACTCATGCTTTACACACACATACGGGGCAATATTATCTGTATCATCACACTGCAATGGTCAGCTCCTTTCTTAGGAAATGAGCACAGTTCTTCTGATAGGTAGAACATAAAGCCACATAAAGTGCATTATATGACCTGCCACACAAGCTACCAACAGGGATATTCTATAAAATCAGTCTTAAATCCCCTTGTCTTTAAGTCCATATATCCTCAGTGCTGCTGCCATGAGAGACAGCTGTCCAGCAGACATTCCTGTAGTCAGTGGAATGCACCATGGGGTGAGCATGGGGTAAGGATTTAAATCCTTAGTCCTCAGAAATGGGTGTATCAAGGTTCCCTGAGCTACTTAAAATAAGAAATTGAAATTCTCAGCATTTGGAAAAACAAGCAGAAGACACTCTAAAAATAAATAGCCTGTCAAGTATTTTCTTCATACTTCTGAAAATGATGTTAGCTGTACTTATTGAATAATACCCAAGTAAAGCATTTCCCTTTAAAGCCAAAGAAACGGATGGTCTGTAAAGCTAAAAACATTGGAGGGTAGAAAAATGTCCTCTCAATGGGTGTGATATTTAATAGGCTCCCTGTGCTTTATGATTCAGACAGGGCAAGTGATTTTGCTGGAGCTTGTTTAGGTCCTCAGGGCAGTCTGGGGACAGGTGGCTCTGTGCATGCTTGACAACTTTCCCAGGGCATCACAGCCTGTCTTGCCAACCTCTGGACTTGTGCCCTTCTGTGACACTGGGACAGATTGTCAGTGTTAGCCTAATAATTACCAGAAGTGTGCTCTTTCATTGAGCTGCAACGCAATTATACCTCAGATAGATTTCTATACTCAGCTTATGCCAGAGCTTCAGAGGTGGCAAGTGAAAAAAAAGGGGATCTTTGACCACTTTGTGCACCTCTCTGTGCAGCAGATGTGGAATGCTACTGTTCAAGAGAGGAGATTGCATTTCTTCTACATAAATGATGCCACAAGTTTCAAACATATGCTAAATAAGGTCTGAGCTATACATACTGCAGTGAATTGCTTCTCAAGAACTTTTCCTGCATCTGCTTCTGAAAAGAAAAATGCAAATGCATAAAATCCAAATGCTGCCAGCAAACCAAAAAGACTTTAGAAATA
This sequence comes from Upupa epops, assembly GCA_013397515.1. Classification (NCBI taxonomy): domain Eukaryota; kingdom Metazoa; phylum Chordata; class Aves; order Bucerotiformes; family Upupidae; genus Upupa; species Upupa epops. The sequence continues at coordinate 32,211 of VZRI01011467.1, forward strand.
AAATTTACAAAAAAACACCCCAGAATTTAATGTAAAAAACAACTAAAGGAAGCTTAACCAGTTAAATCACACGAGAGTCTGTCTTGGTGACTGTGGAGCCCTGTTCTAAATACATTGAATACATCTCACCTACTGTTGACAAAAAGCAGCTCGGAAATCCCTATTTCCAAGATCATCCATCACCATCTTCTGCCTGTCTTTTTTCTTTTCAGCCCCTTGCCACCTACATCCAAAGCCCTGTGGAAGCACAAGGTCTTGCACATCCTTGAGGCCACCAGCTCCCTGCACAGCAGCAACAACAGGTTTCCACAGATCATTTGCCATGCAGAAGCAGCTTTGGTGCAGATCAGAGCTTTGTGGGAATGCAAAGTAAATCCAAATGATGCAGTTCTCTAGGAGACAGCTGAAAGGTGCACACTGCACTTCTTCTCACAAGTGAACATAGAGAGGTAGTCACTGAGGTGCTGGTGGCCTACTATGAACCATGGTGGGATCATAAAGACACACAGAATGGTCCACAGGCATTCAGCATATAGAAATCATTTAAAATTAACTTTCAACCAGGAGCTCTGGTTTGAAAAAGCCTTTAGAACTGTAAACTAATTTTGCATGAACTCATACACAGGTATGAGATACACTTCTCATTCCCCATAATAAAATGCAAGTCAAATGTGAAGAGCAGAGCAATGGCTTCCTATGCATCTGGTCTGTTCAGTTCAAGAGACGGTTTAACTGAACTTTAAGAGATATTTAAGAGACAGACAGCTTCAGAGCATCAGCACCTCCACTGATCGCTGTTTCTCACCTGCCTGTGTCAAAATGCTGCTCAGCCTGGTGTCTGTGGAACAGTGGCTGAAGGCAGATTCACGATGTCAGGGCAGATTTTCTGTCACTAGAGCGCAGCTTGACTGTTGCTGTAGAAAACAGGTGAAAATGAAAACCGAAAAGTACTGACGATGCCCGAGTCCAGTCTACACTGTGATTTGCAGCTGTTAGGAGCTTGGAGCCTTTAAGATCACCCCCAGTAGGGTTTGAGCTGCTGCTTTTTTTTTCCTTATTGTAAATGTAATCGTTATGTGTTTGCACAAAGATGCATTAACACAGGAGTCTGTGGAAAACCACTGAAATTGAGAAGTGTGTGAAAGTCCAAAAAAGGGTCAGAAATGGAGGTGAAAATAAGAGCTGAAGTAAGGCAGGTGGACAGAGGGTGTCATTGTAAAGGCACCAAAGTGACCTTGCAGATGCTCTAAGAGGTAATAATTGTGGAGTACAAGAAAAACTTAAATATTTAACATGCAAAATAACAGCAAAGCATCTCATTTCACAGAGTCACACTGTGGCTGTTCTAGGAAATGAAGACGGGCCAGCATCTAACATGGGCTCAGGCAATCAGCCCTACATTTAAATTGTCAAGTCCCTGACAGAGTTTTGGCCAGTGTCAAAGTGCACAGTCTCAACTGACCTGTCACAGGTGCAGAAACCTTGATTTATGGACTGGGGCTACATGGTGCCAGTCAGCCTTAGGGCCAAACAGCTCTCCCAGCTTGCTGTATCTGCAAGAATAGATGCAGTCTGTAGTTCCAGGACAAAAAGGTTGAAAAAAATGGCTTGAAAAAAAATAGACTATTCAAATGTGTTAGCAACATCTCCACTGTGAAATGTTTATTTTTTAACCACATATCATTGCAAATCAGTCTAATATGTCAGTTAAAACAGGATTAAATGTCTAGTGCTTTTAAGAGAAAAAATGAGATAATGGATCATGGAAATACGCCTGCAATCCTAGGAAATGGAGATTTCACTACAGAAGTGGGTCAGTCATTCATTATGAGGGGCAAAAAGGTAAGGCGGGTGTGAATCTTGTCTAGTCACCTTTAATAGTTCCATAGGACGTATATTTGCCTAGATGGCAGCTCTAGGTCTTCTAAATTATCTGGTTTGAGGGACTGATACCAGCAGATGCTGGGTGCCCATTATGGAGCAATGGAGATCTTCAGTTCCTCTTGACATTCATCTTGAAAATGCTTCCCAGCTCAGGGCTAACAGAAAATCTGGAAACCAGCAGTTAACACCCACAAAACAAATGCCTGTGATACGCACAGACTGGCGTGGCAGTTCTCAATCCTGCTTTCCAGTTGGACAGATGATCATTAAGTGGAAGATCGCCCATCTTATTTCATTGTAATATGGATAAGCATAAACTATTTGGTCCAGGCTGGTTTCATAAAACACAATGTTCTTTAAGATTATGGTAGGAATTGTACTTTACAAATATATAAAACCCCATTTAATTGAAAAACTTTACACCACCTTATAAAAAGAGTGAATTTAGTATGAAAGTTCCCAGGCATCTCTTTCCATTTGAAACTGCAACTAAATCTCTGGAATCAAAGGAGTGGCCCTAATCAGGCTCTGCTCTTCACTGTTGCTGTTATTTTCACCTCAGCAAATGAAGAAGAACCTTAAAAAGCTGCTAAAAAAACTGAGACCAGGCCCGTTTATCAGGACTGCAACCATTAGGGTTGCTAGCTGGTGGGTTGGAGGCTTTTATTCATGCAGTTACCCTTTCAAAGAATACAACTTCCATTTCTTTAAACTCTAGACAAGTGCCACTTCTAATTGTCTCAAATGTATGAAGGAATTGCTTGTGAAGTAACCATAGCTGGGAGTAAGGATACTGCAGATTGTCTAGTAATTAGATATATCCATTGTACAAGATGGAATATGAATGGAAATAATACTTTGAAGGAAGGAATTAAGCTGTCAGCCAGACTAGTGATATGTTGGGCAACCTGACAAGAGAAATACACCCTTGAGTTGAATCTTGCCTAAAGCAGAAAGCAGCCCAACTGTAATGAAAAAAGCTGGAGTAACTCCATTAGGATTTGCCAGCAAACTTTGGCAAGTAATGGATTTCATACCCATGCAGAAATAACATTCCACACCTGAGAACAAAAATCTCTGGCTGTTATTATGTAAAAGTAATATAATGTCTTTAAAAGAGAATCCAGAAGAAAGCCTATTTTCTTACAGATTTTCAAAGTACATCTGAAAAAAAAAAAAACAGGAGAGTTTAGGAATGTCAAATTGCATTAAATCATTAGTTCTGTCCTCTCTTGCACAAACTTTTACTCAGTGCTAGTCTAAGTCTGAGGGAGATGCTGTCCTTTATTTCAGAATCTCAAGGACAGTGCACACTGGTAGTTTCCACCTGTCCTTGGATGTCTGCTGAGAGGCAGTGTCTGTAGCTAGGCAGTTTAAATCAGTCACACAAGAGCAGATGAAGAAAGCAAGTTCAGCAAAGCTGTCCATGAAGAGGACCTATCTCCCTTCACATACCTTTCAGTCCGCATTGACCTTGACAGCGTTTTGCTCATTCACCCTGAAGTCATCCTGAAACGTAAATATGATTACTTTTTTTTTTATGTAGCCCCAAAAATTATTCTTCAATAGTAGTCTTTCTTTGTTGCAAACGTGTAGGTTGTGGCACTGGTGGCTTCTTGGTACAAGAGACCTGGACATATTTAAAAAGTCTAATAAAGGACAGCAAGGAGTGGAGCATTTCTTCTATGAGGAAAGCCTGAGACAGTTTGGGGCTGTTCCACCTACAGAAAAGAATTAAAGGTGTCTTAACAACACGTATAAAAACCTGAGGGAAGGATGCAAAGAAGCCAAAGCCAGTCTTTTATCAGTGGTGTGCAGGGACAGCACCAGAGCCAATGGACACAAGCAGAAACACAGGACATTCCCTGTGAATGTCAGAACAAATGTTTTTCACTGTGAGGGTGACTGAACACTGACACAGGTTGCCAGTCTCCATCCTTGGTGATATTATGAGATTGTTGAATTAATAGGAGACAGTTTAGTGGTTAGGGGTTGTAGGATAGATCCCTGAACTTGCTGATCTCAAAGGTCATTTCCAGCCTTGATGATTTTATGATTCTATTCTATGATTCTATAATATTCAAAACCCATCAGGACACAATCCTGAGCAGCCTGCTCTATGTGGCTTTCCTTGAACCAGAGGATAGACAAGATGACCTCCAGTGCTCTGCCCCTTTCATTCTCAACCATTCTGTGGTTCATTGTTTCTACTATTCTGGGTTCAACTTGTCAAAGATTAATCTCAGATCTTTTTGCAGAATATTTCTAGAGATACTCATCAGGAGGTTTCCAGTGCAATAGCTTTTCCACTTCCATTCCACATCTGAACATTTTCTAAGAGAAGAAAGAATCATCATAAAATTTACATCGGAGATCACACTGGAAACAACAACCTATGATGGAAGATGTATTGACATTAAGATTCTTGATTCTTACAAGGCTTTGCTTTCAAATTCTTGATGTCCAAGAGGCAAATGCAGAATTTAGATAAACTTGAATGCTTGTCTGCCAGACTAATAATGAATTCAACTTCTATGGAAAATAACAGCAGCAGATTAATATTAACAGCTTTCAAATAACACCATTAGTTTGACTGTCCCTGATGAATAGGAGAAGTTACCAGATTATACATCTATTCCATTTTTAAATGTTAAATACACAGGAAAAGGAATAGAATGGAATGCTACAGCTTTGCTGAAATCTTTTTGGGTACTCGCTTTACTGAGCACATCCCTTACTTTAGCTTAGCATTCATATTCTAGTAAGGACAATCTACCTTCACAGCAGCATGAGGGATGCAATTTAATAACCTTATATAATGATTTTACATAAACTCTAAAACCTTTGCCAGGACTTCCCATTAACAAAGAGATGATTATACTCTTAGGCACTAGGCCATTTGGGTTCAACTCTGCTTTTACTCAGGCTGAGGAGCAGCACAACATAAATAAGACTATCAGGACAGAGTTAAATGCCTTAACTGATGAGATCTTAATAGCCTGAGATACTCCCGATATCTTAGGCCTTAATTTCTCTCAGCCTCCTTTTTCTTTTATGATTTATAGTTAAATCTGTAATGACTTTGAGCAATTACACTGAATGCAGAACATTATTAAGCAATGGAATTGAAAAGCAGTGAGACATTCAGCCTGCTCTCCCCCACCTTTGAAGTACAGCAGAAACAGACAACCTCAGATGAACTGAGAAGATAGTCCTTTTTCTGTTTTTTTTTTAAACAGGAAAGTTTACAGATCTGAACAAGGATGAGTACAGTATTTCAATTAAGCCCATTGTTTGATTATATTAACCAGAATTACTTATGAAAATACTAGTTAGAATAACAGTTACTGACAATTAATTAAACAAATCCAACCAATTATTTAATTTTTTTAAGTAATGATAAGTAATTTTAAAACAAATTAAACATATTATTTGTAGAGGAGGCTCTGGGGAAACATTATAACAGCATTCAAGTAACTGAAGGGGCCATATAAGAAAGCTGGGGAAGGGTTTTTTACAAGGTATTGTAGTGATAGGGTAGAGGGGAAATGGATTTAAGCTAGAGGAGGGCAGATATAGGTCAGAGATTGGGAAGAAATGTTTTACAATAAGGCACTGGAAAAGATTGCCCAGGGAGGTTCTGGATGCTGCCTCCCTGGATGTGTTCAAGGCCAGATTGGATGGACAACCTGGTCTAATGAGAAGTGTCCCTGCCCACGGCAAGGAGCTTCAGACTAGATGATCTTTAAGGGTCCTTCCAACCCGAACCATTCTATGATTCTATAAAAAACTCTGAAGTACTCCACACTACCAACACAGCAAACTGAATCAAGGGGGGGAAATACTATCCATAAAAAACTGTACAGGAAGAAATTGAATGTTTCCTAGCCATTGGAAAAGTCAAAGCATCTGTTATTATCATTTTTTAATTTTACTTCCTGTGACCTGCGGAAAAAAAAGTGCCAGTTATCACTGCATCTTTTATGGACACAGGCCAGCTTGATGCAACCGCAGTGTAAGCGGGAATGCAGAGAAGTGTCTGGCTCCACATTCTTCCTCTCATCTGAAGCTCTGAAATATTGGAGGGCATTCAGCTATAATACAAAATTTCCAGGATGCTAATCTTGCCAATACCAGCATTATTAAAAATAATAACCAAACCCAAAATGAAACAAACAAACAAAACTCCACCAACCAACAACAACAAGAACAAATCCAAATTATTTGTTTGGGGGTTTGATGTAAGGCTGGCATAATCAGACATCAATCAGACCTCCTTTTCTTTCCATGCTAAACCAGCTGAATCCAAGCTGGAGTTTATGCTTGATTGTTCTATTTGTCTTTTAAAAACAATTTGGATTATACATGTCTCTTGCACCATCTTTTCATGTAAGGCAAATGTAACTCTGGCACTTGGGAAACTTAGCACCCCGGGTACCTGGAATTTTTGAAAGGATTTTATAGTTTCAGCAGGCACTGCCAAGTAGGCTGATTACAGCCTTATGGTAATTGTTGGCTTCTCCTCAACAGACTGCTTTCCTGTGACAGTCTACTAAACACAATCTTCATCATTTAGCTTTGAGAGCAAGACAATTAATTTGTAATTCAGAGAAGGACATCAATATTTTTCACTCAAATCCTAACTTGCTTGCAGTATAAAATTGTACATTGGATATAAAATCAGACCTATGTCACAAAATTGTCTCTTGATCTGATGATAATAGAAACTCCTAGGAGCAAGACAGGGTGAAGATTGGTACCAGTGATATAAGGCTTCTAAAAAACGAAAAAAACACGGCAGATCATCTGTTATCCAGAGGGTCTTAACTGGGTATTGGACATTAATCTCGGGTCCTGTTGCAATGGCAGCTATTTTGCCATAGTTATAACAGTAATTGCACTGATTCATGAGGTTTAGGCTACTGGTACATGAGAATGTGACCTTTGAGATGTAGTTAAAGACTATTTGTTGACTGGATATCCAGAGAATGAAAGATCAGGTCCAAGCTCTACTCGATTTTCAGTTTCTTAAGGCAGTAGAAGGTAAGTGCAGCAGTAAGGATCTAAGTAACTTTACAACAGGGTAAAACCACCAGCTAGAACACCTGGAGGAAAAGTCTGTGAGATTTTTTTTCTCTGAAATTAGTCCAACTCTCCTGATGATTTTATCCACTTAGATTGGATAAAAATTTAAGGTAAACTTTTTACCTTAGCATATTGCAGTGGCCTGCAATACTGATTCAGCTAAGTAATTACTCAACTGAACAATTAACTTAATTGCTGAACATGAATATTAACAGCCAAATACCAGTAGCTAAATAAATAAAGGTTGACTTTCCAAATCCCAGTAGTTCCTCCCAAAACACATCAGCTAGAACCTGGACCAGTTTAAACTTAAATGTGGTGATTTGTTCAATCCATATACTTCTTTAAGTAGTCCCTGGTTGTTAACATTTTCACTTAGAAAGTCTGTGAACTTTCAAAATAGAAATTAGCTCACTCCAAACAGAAATTACTCATAATAACACTGCTGCAGTAGTTAAAGGAACTATCATTTCTGTAGAAGTCAGTAACCTAAGATGTTTTTGAAAGGTACCCCAAGGTCAGGCTACTTGGGTTTACAGAAATAGTTGTTACCATCTTCTCCAAAGCAATAAAATCACCATAAAAGTAGGCACAGCAAACCTTCCACAGGAACAGAATACAAACCAGTGCTTGTGCTTTCCACTTAAACTTTGCTTTTAGAACCCCAAATAGTCTCTTTTTATGGCACTAATAGTTTTGTTGTGATTTTGTAATAGGTAACCTACATCTCTACATTTTAAAGGTATCTGCCCAATGTCCTCCAACTGATCAGTAATGGCACCATGCAAGTTAATTTGCATTAACATATGTTAGAACACCTCATGTTCATTTAAATACTTTTTGATAAGGCATATCAACAATGTCCTTTTCTTAAAGCCTTAGCAAAGCAAGCTCAGGTTATCTTTACCTTGGTAAGTCTACTTGGTTTACTTTTACACTACACACTGTAACTCTGCCATAATCACCTAGGTTCCATAATGGGAAAACGCATCAGGGCAATCAGCTGCAGGTAGGTAGGGTGCCTTTGCTGCTCAGGACTGCTTACATTCTACATAGGACTGTGAACAGATAGGGTATTTCCAACTGAAGGCAGCAGCGTAGCAAATAGCAATGCAGTGCTGTCATTTGGGGGTAAAAGGCAGCAGTCTGTTATTGTGGTCAGCGCTATTCAAAGGCTGCTTTTGAAGTAGCTTTGCAGTCACAAATGTGCAAATATTTAATTATTTTTTCCTAAGTGAACATGAACCAGTTCCTTGAGTGAAAACAGAACACGTCTGAACTGCAGGTATTTCTGTATAGTGATGGTTTCCTTCACAGGAAAAACATTAAAAGTCATGTGTCTGATGGAACTCTAGGCTTGGCAGATGCAGATAAATCAATTTAGTATGTAGTGCTAGTGTTTGTCACTGGGAACAGGGGGCAGAATTTAGATGTATTATAAATTTAGCTCAGTTCTAAATACAATACCCAAACTGAAGAAATTGTCTGAGCCATGAATAACACTTCTTTCTCCAGAGTATTATCTGAACTCTGACATGTAATCTAGTCCTTTGCAAAAAAGAGCAATGGCGTTAACATGGCTTTCTTGTCCATTTTCCTATTTCTCTTTCTTCCTACTTGTATTTCACCTTCAGCAGTCCATGTTGGTTTTCCTACTTTTAGCAGACATTTTGCACAAGCAAAACAAGCAGAATTTGCTCCCGGACATCAGGTTAATTTAGCAGTGTAGGTTAACTGCTCTCAGATGAGTCACCTTCTACTTCCAATGAAACTGCTTCCAAACCTTGGATGTCTACTGCCCAACAAGTGTATTATCTCAGTAGAGCTCAGCTGCTGTTCATGTCATGGAGGAAAGAAAACAGGCAGCTTCATTCTCTTTGTAAGGACTCAGTTAAACACCCTGTTATATTGCAAACCTACACAAGCTGATTCCTCCTTCCATGGCATTACTCTTCCGTGGAACCAAGTGACACTCAGTTCTCTGCAGCCAGCAAAGACAAATCTGCAAAAGAGAGGAGGGAGAGAAGCTTTGTGCCTTCTCTTTTTCTCTCTCACCCCCTCTCTCATCGGTGCTCTGGCCAGATGCAAGGTGACACTAAGCAGTTACATGCATGGAATTCAAGAGCACAAGACAGAAAGTGGATGGTCTTTCTTTTTCCTCTTCCTGTATATGGAATTCCCACTGGCTTTCCTGGGTGCTCCCTCTATAGATTGACAAGCAACAGGTCAGAGGAGATGGAAAGGCTTTTTACCTGCCAACCCCAGAGTTCAGGATGTGTTGTTTCTCCTGCAGCAGTTGATGACACCCTAACACCTTAGCAGCACTGGAGCTGCATTCCTACGCTGTAACAGGGGAAGCAGGATCAAGGGCCTGAACTAAGGTCTTGGCAGGTAAGTGAAGGAGCAACCAGTATCAGCTGCATTTGGAAGTGTACGTCTGCAATGTTTAAGCTGCAATACGTACTCTGCTTTACCTGGGAGCTTAAACTTCCACTTCCCAGAGGAGTATTTGAGATGAACTATTAACTCTGCCAAACACTTGAATACATGTTAAGAGACTCAGAAACACAGAGGGGCTAGAAAGAAAGGTTATGTGCGCTAAAAAATTCTCAAAGCTGGGATTTCTTCTTAGAGCTGAGAATTTTTCCAGAGCAGGGAAGAAAGAATGCTCTCACACTTAGGATGACTGAGAGGATCACTGTATGGTGACTACTCAATATTCAAACTTTGACCTCTTCTGGGATCAGAAGGGGATCATTTTTGCTTAGTTGCTTTTCTTTTTTCCAAATTAGACATGTGAGGAACACTTGAGGAAGGGAAATCTTCATCTCCATACTACATTCCACTTCTTAAATTTAATTAATAGTACCAAGATTCCTTTATGGATACTTTATCATTCAAAATGTGTTTTATTTCAGGAATTTGATATTATGAATGGTGGTTTTGCTGGCAGTACCATGTTCCAGAACATTCAGAGAGAGCAGACACAGAGGAAGTCACTACCAATAAAGAAAACACAATTACAAAGATATTTACAGAAAAATAAGTGATGCTAGTTACCAGCTCAAAAAAACAAGATGAAAAATATAATTAGAGCATCCTTCCATAAAGGAAGTCTTTCTTTTCCTTGTTTATAGTAAAATGAAGGTAATGGATGCCTTTTTGGTTGAGAGGCCAGTAAGTTTTACTTTTTGGAATGAAAACCAAATGTATGTCAGAAGAAGAAATCATAAGGCACTGCCACCCGCTACGTTTGGTATCTCAGACTCTACTGCTACCATATTCTAGAGAGAAAAAAGGGATGGTTCATAAAAAGTGAACAACCAGCCAGAACTGGTGGGGCACCAAAGCCTCATCAATGTCCAGTTCAGATATTCTTATTTCTCCCTTAGTGTTACTGTGAAAATGACTCCAAAAGTGACCTCTAAGTTTGTGTCCATCTTTCAGTACATAAACTATGAGCCTGCAAAACAAGTACCTACGCTGATGGCAACTGTTACTACACATTAACCAGAATTAAGGGGAAAACTTGTTATCAAAAAATTCTGTCCAAAATTTTAGGACAGAAGACTAAAAACATAGGACAAGAGTAAAAAATTATACTTTACATTTGTTTACAGCCTTTAAAAGTTTGCATTGCTATAGTCATTGTTTTAAACTAACTTTCTCTAGACAAAATAAATGTTGTACTACATTGCAGCCTCACTGTTAGGAATGAAGATAGAGGAGACAATGCAGGAAGGCCAACACATACAACCAAAATGGAGAGTATCCAAGTCATAGAAGAATGGTAAGTTGGTCAAATTGTTGTCTAGTAGACATTTTTAATTTGCTTACAACTAATATCAAGAATTGCCTTATTTTTTGTGCTCTGGGATTGTCCTTTTAATTACATTGCCTTCAAAAAAATTCCATATGAAAGGAAGCAATGAAATACTATCATTGAAATTTATAAGTCAGGCTTACTTACAACTTCTTATTTGTGGGGGTGAGACAGTGGAGAGGAATGGGAGGTGTCTGCATGGTTCCATAGACCTTTAGATCACTACAGAAAGCCTTTGCTACCTGTGGGATCATTTTCTTCTGTTTATCCAGACAAGAAGAAAAACTAACAGGCACAATGCACTTCACAGCCAGGCTTTTAACATGGCTACACTTCACAAAACACCTGGGACTATGGCTTCACTGGAACTAACTAAGGAAACACGTACCTTGCGAAACAGGCTAGCATGGAGTGAAAGTCTGAGCTTCTATTTCTGACTGAAGCTTGGGCCCATTTTTTATGTTTCTGGAAAAACCCTAACCTCTCAGTGATCTTGAGGATGTGGATAACAATAAAATCAATCCAAGTAACCCATTGTCTTCATTGCTACTCATTGCTACTCGTGGTTATTTACCAGAGGACAATGTCAGAGATTTCCCCAAAATACAGCAGTGAAGAGACCTTCCTAAAAGAGAATGAGACAGCGCAAGTTGCTTATCACCTCCATCCACCTTAGCAGACTCTTTTCACTCTTCTCAGATGGAGGACTTTTCACCTTCATATATGCATGTTTGTACTTTTTGATTCTGATTGTAATTATTTAGCTGGATAGTGTAAATATGAAACACTTTCCATTTAATCAGGTGTTTTGGACTGCTGCAAAGTTTCCTGTCATCATCAGATGTAACTTGCACACAGAGTAGGAGCTGATAAATGAACTTTGTGAGAAATCATACAGACAGACGTCACTCATTGTACAGCATGATTACACAGAATCTATTAACAATAGCTAGTAAATATCTTGTGTTAGTTCCTATCAGGAAGGGGAGGATTAGCTCTCAGAATTGGTTATATGTAATTAATTTTATATTTAATTGTTAAGTAACATAGAGTACTACCTTCTCAGTGGAGTATTACCCTCATTGGTACATAAATGGATTAGTGACACAAATTAGTCTTCTGATCACTTATCCAATGTAGCCAGTGTTCCAAGCCACAAACAGTTTCCTTCAGAAAGTGGGAATCAGGACTTTTTCCCAGCAACATCCACCACATCTCATGCCAATAGATCATCATTCAGGTCAATAGCACCAAACAGAGAGAAGCTTAGCAACCCTTAGGTACAAGCACAGAGAAATATGCTAATTTAAAAGCTCTCTGAATTACTATTTTGTTGGGCCTCATTAGTATGCTCTTGGCTGCAAAAGCCTTTTGTTTTTCTTGTCCTTCCTGAACTAAATTGTGTGGCAGCCAGTGATTGGCCCAGCACAATCAGAAGCAGGCAGAGACATCAGGTGTCATCTAAACCTCTTATGAAAGACAGCCTGTTGCCAGCTCCCTGGAATCACAACTTCTGTAACTGCAGAGGCAGGAATTCAGTGCTGGTGTGGGATTTTGCCTTTTGTGTGTGATGGCTAACAACACTAGAAGAAAACTTGTAGAAAGCCAAGTGTATGTCTTGTAATATTAAGCACATTTCGTGGGCTACTGAGATAATGAATGCATAAGTGAAGAAAGAACAAAATTCCCGTCACTGCTGCAGCCTCGTTGCTTCCAGTTTTCACTCTGGACTAAAATGCCGTTAAAAGGAGAATTTTTGGATATGTGTATGAAAACACTGCTACAAAAATAGAAGCATATTTGTAATGATACTTTGCTTTTGCAGCCAAAACCCTACTGCAGATGAAATTTTGTCTTGGGCTCAGAATTTTGACAAGATGATGAAAACACCAGCTGGGAGGAACCTTTTCAGAGAGTTTCTTCGAACAGAGTATAGTGAGGAGAACCTGCTTTTCTGGCTTGCATGTGAAGATCTAAAGAAGGAGCAGAACAAGAAAGTTATTGAAGAAAAAGCAAGACTTATATATGAAGATTATATTTCTATACTATCACCAAAAGAGGTAAAGTCGTAAACGTTATGCTGGCCTTTCTGCTGTTCCAAAACAGAAATGTTATACTCTGGATTGCCAAATGGGGGTCTTAAAGTCTGCCTCGCCTATCTAGGTATGGAAATTAAATCAGGAAAGAAAGGGACAGAAAAAGTAGAGGCACAGGTGCCAAGTTATTTAGAATCACTAGCCACAACATCTCAAAGCTCTCTGTAAGACTTAAGAATGTTTACTGATAGAAGCCTGAGAAGTAGATATGCTTTTTCAACAATGCTACATGCCTGTCAAGAGTGAGGAAGTACAGCAAATAGATTTCTTCATCAAACTCACCACAATTAAGGAATTTAAATCAGAATCATAGGTTTATCTGTCTGGGAGAAAATCCAAATGTGCATAGCCTATTTCTATGTGAGAATCCAATAGAGATTGTGTGTTTTCTCTAAGGAAGGGTATGACAATATCTATATAACATTTTCTGCAGACATCTGAAATAGATGAATTCTGAAATGATCTTCATATGGAGTAAAGAAGCAGCATCCCATTTCAAACATGTTCTGGAATAGAGATATTGGAACAAGTCCAGAGGAGAGCCATGAGGAAGATCAGAGGGCTGGAGCACTTCTATGAAGACAGGCTGAGAATTGGGACTCTTCAGTCTGGAAAAAAGAAGGCTCTGGGGAAACCTTAGAGCAGCCTTCCAGTACCTAAAGGGGCCCTGTAGGAAAGTGGAGAAGGACTTTTTACGAGGGCTGCTAGTGATATGACAAGGGGGAATGTTTTAAAACTAAAAGACAGTAGACTTAAATTAGATCTTAGGAAGAAATTCCTCACTGTCAGAGTGCTGAGGCACTAGAACAGGTTGCCCAGAGGCTGTGGGTGCCCCCTCCCTAAATGTGTTTGAGACCAGGTTGGATGGAGCTCAGGGCAACTTGGTCTGGTAAGAGGTGAACCTGCCCATGGCAGACAGGTTAGAATTAGATAAACCTTAAGGTCCCTTCCAATCTAAACCATTCTATGACAGTACAATTTAAATATAAAGACTATGGAAGACTCACATCGTGTACCTTTAGCTCCTTTTCCTTGTCTGCATTGCATCTGACTTTCCACTCAGTGGTGTTATGCTAATTTATGCTCACTGTGGATCTTGCTTCCCACATTTGAGTTCTTCACTGCATTCAATAATAATTTGCAATTTCATTCATATGAATGAAGCCAAGAGGAAATTACAGCTCCATTACTTTCTCTTGTGCCAAGTGTAGACTTTTGCTTTGGAGTAAGATAACTGCCCATACAGCAAATTAATTATGAGCCTTTCTTGTGGAACGTCTAGTTAAATATGTATGTGCTCAATTCTCAGTTGCCTTTGTAAGTTAAGATCAACCAGCAGTTAAAACTAAAATATTTATTTAAAACTAAATAAATGCCGTTTGACCTAGAGTTTAACAGAACTGCTCACAAACTTCATGTACAGATGTCATCAATTTGGTTGCTTCTGCCCCTACTAGAAATCTTACGAGGTAAACAAAAACAGTTTACACAGCTTTAGATCAGCAAAGGGGGCAACAAAAATTCTTGTTCATCCGGGTATTTCATTCCAGATGTCAACTTTTGGCATCAGAGTTGAAATACTTAGCATCACTTGTACAGTGATGAAGTTACTGAGGTGGTGTCTGAAGTGTTCTAATCACTTTGTATTCAACTGCTTAGCAAGGAAATACCTTTAATAATTCCAACCAGTTTTGTCACCAGGCTTTAGCAAGCCACTGAAACACTTACGATGTAAATGAATAATCACAGAATCATTAAGGTTGGAAGAGACCTACAAGTTCATCCAGTCCAGCCACCAACCCAACCCCACCATGCCCCCTAAATCATTTCCCCCAGTGCCACATCTAGGCTTTTTTTGCACACCTCCTGGAACAGTGATTCCACCCCCTCCCTGGGCAGCCTGTTCCAATCCCTGACCACGCTGTCAGTGAAATTTTTCCTAATGTCCAGTCTAAACCTCCCCTGGCACAACTTGAGGCTGTTTCCATGATCCTGCTGTGGCAGGGGGATTGGACTAGATGATCCCTTCCAATCCCTAATGATTCTATGAACTGGGACTTGGGAAAAGAGACCAATCCACACCCCTCTACAACCTCCTTTCAGGCAGCTGTAGAGAGCAATAAGGTCTCCCCTCAACCTCCTTTTCTCCAGACTAAACAACCCCAGTTCCTCCAGGTCCCTTCATCAGACTGGCCCTCCAGGCCCTTCACCAGCTTCACTGCCCTTCTTTGAACTCACTTCAGCATCTCAATATCTTGTATCGATGTGCCCATAACTGATCCTGGTACTCGAGATAAGGCCTCACTAATGCTGAGTACACGGGGACAACTACCTCTCTAGTCCTGCTGGCCACACTATTTCTGATGCAGGCCAAAATGCTGTTGGCCTTGGCTACCTGGGCACCCTGCTGGCTCAAGTTCAGCTGCTATCATTCAGCACCCCCACATCCTTTTCCACTGAGCAGGTCTCCAGCCACTAGTAATTCTCCAGCCACATCATCTTGTGCCTTGGGACCAATAATGAAGTGACAGCAAACACTGGAGGCAAAAGAGCTTGCCTGAGGTACTGTACACCGATGTACCAACAAATCAGCAATCCCAGATTCCACAGCTGACACCAAGGAGACAGTAAAAACATACATTTACTGCTCAGTACCGTGCCACTGTATATCAAAGGCTATGTTTCACCGTGTGTAAAACCCCACCAGCTCACATGCACATACATGTTCCAAGTTTTTGTCTCAGCGTCCTTTACATATCAAGGTATCATGGTATGTGGACCTTTCCAACACTGAATTCAATCCTTCAGACACTATACGTACCTAGTTATAGGGTTGTGGAATAATAGAGTCAGGTTGCAACCTGGTGTAAAAACCACTATCCTAACAGATCCCTATTTGGTATTTCTCTACTCTCTGCCCTTTTCTTTTTAGCTTAGTAAACCCTTGCTGGCCCCAGTTAGTTTTCAGGTTACTGTCACTGCATTTAATCCAGAAGGCGTTAATTTTACTGGTTTTTGAGCATTTTGTATATTCACTCCAATTTCTAAATGTTATTCTAAAATCATCTATGCATTCATCTCAGGCATAATATGCCCTTTTCTGTGTAGGCACAAGAGTTCATTAAAAATGGAAAGTACATGAGAAGCTAAAATTGAAACTTGATAGATAACAACTTCAATATGGACTTATGATATCCTGAAAGTGTAAATTAACAGATGTTAGTCTTAACAAGAACAAATCTGAAATAGTTAATATTAATGAGGAGATTAACATGATAAAACTGATAAAAGGCACTGGGTAATCTGGAAAAAAAATATCTCTGGGACAGCTCAACAGAATGCTTCTAAAGATTTAGGAAAAAAACACTTCCGCTACCCAAATGACACATGCTCAGCATTCATTTCAAAAAATAATCTGAAACGTTGATTTTTTAAAGGTAAAGTGCATACTTGGGGAAATCCAGGTTACTTCAGAGCTTTATTTTCTTGCATTCTATTTATTCTGTTACACAGCTGAGTGTTTTCCAGCAAATCTTAAGATGGATACAAAGACCAGGTGAAAAGTGAAATGCAGTTGATGGTCTCATCACAGTTGTCACACATCTAGTTGTGTGGTGGCTCTGAAAGAAGCACAGAGTATCAATTGAATAAACTGACAAATTTAGCATGCTAAACGGAGCACCAAGAAATACAGATACATCTTCTAGTCTCTCCAGTATTGCTGTCTAACATTAGTCTGTTCTCATCTTCTTCAGGTTAGTCTTGATTCGCGGGTGAGAGAAGTGATCAACAGAAATTTGTTGGATCCCAGCCCTCATATGTATGAAGATGCCCAACTCCAGATATACACTCTAATGCACAGAGACTCTTTTCCAAGGTTTTTGAACTCTCAGATTTATAAGTCTCTTGTTGAAAGTATTACAGGCTCTACTTCTGAAACTTAGCTTTAGACTTTAAACAAAATAACTTGATTTTTTTTTGGTGGGTGGGGTGGAAGAAAAGTAGTTTAATACCATCTGGAGCTGGGTTCCTGGCGAACTACAGTTTAGCACTACTCAGGCTACTGTGAAGAAAACAAATACATATTACGGTCTCTGTCTACATTTTTACCAAGGTCCTTCTTGCTCGAGATGGCGTGGGAGGGGAACAATGGATTTGCCAAAATACATTTGTTTCACACTCCTTTCACCCTACTGCGGTCAGGTTGCAATGATGTATTTGTAGTTTTATGAACAGTCTCCTTGTGTATTCTCACACTGCATGTGCAAGGTAAAACTGCTTCACTTACCACTTAGTTGTTGCAATATTTAATCCAATAACATAAATGATATCTGTATTTAAGAACTTTTTTTTGTGCAATACAGTCTTATGGTACATAGAAACGATGGCAGCAAACCAGAAAAAGACTTGCGTTTTTTAACATCACTAACCGAAAAAAAGCCAATTTTTAAGGTGTAGCATTACTCAACTTGCTCTACCGAGTACAATACACTGATTTTTTTTGAAGCCAATATTTCTGTACAGGAAAACAAAAAACCAAACAAAAAAAAAAAAAGAAAGAGCTATTTATCACTGTTTATTTAAAATAAATAAATCAAGCAGAGGATTCCTCTGGATGTTCACTGCCAAAACTGTGGCATTTTCATTACAGAGTTCGCAATGTTTAAAAAAGAAAAAGAAAAAAAAAAGAGGAAAAAAAAAAGCACAAACCACTGAAAGGGATCTGTATCTGGGTGACACAATCTATGTGCTGATATTGTTTAATTGTTAAAACAGCAAAGACCTTCAATGTACATTTCAGATGTCAGATACTGTAATGGATTTATTAAAGTCTGGCTATCCAGTTCTAACACTGTTGTATAATGTTATGTACTTCAGCAAAAAAAAAAAAAGAGAGAACAAAAAGCCTGATAATTTAGTTTTTTGAATAAAGAAGTTTAATAAAAGATTGCCTACATGTAGCATTTTAGAGCATTTTAGAACATTTTGATGAATTGCATCTGTCCTGTAAGATTTTTTGTTAGCTAAATCCAGTGAAAATTGTTTTTAAACAAATAAACGTTTTACAAGGTGGCGGGTTAAAGAAGACTTATCTTAGCTTCTGGCCTCATTGATTTTGAGTAACTCCTTGAAAACCAAGGGGTTTGGAGAGTAATACTAAACCAAACTTCAAGGGCTCTTAAACCTACAGTCCTTACCCAAGCAAAATGCCTATAGAAATGCAACGGGTGTCTTTCCTGGGTAAAGAATCATGTACTGAGCCCTTAATCATAACTAAGGCAGTGCAGTACTCCCACCACTTGGCTGCCATGGTGTTTTTAATAGGTGTTTGCTTGGCCTTTTTATCAAAAGATGTCCAATTTTAGGATGCATTTTGATGTTTAAAGAGACAGTGACTTGGAACTTGTAACATTTTCATACCTAACGTACATGCAAACTGAGCATTAGCATCCCTCAGAAACTGCTAAAGATATACCAAGAAATGGCTTTGAATACTTGTTAAATATATATATATGTGTGTGTGTGTATATATATTTAATGCCGACAACTCTGGTCTTATACTAAGACTTAAAAGGCAAGGTTCTTCTCACTTACATACGACTAGACATGGCGTAACGCTGTTGCTTTTGATGGGACTGGAAGGTCTGGCAGTTGTGTACTTGAGCCGAATCTAGCCAGAACACACTTGGCTCCAACCACCCAGTTACTCCTTGCCGGCAGCCTCCAGTACTGGCCCATGCTGCAGCCGCTGCTGTTGAGGCGGCTCCGCTGCTATACAGTAACTGGTAGGATGCAGGTCTTAGTTTATCTTCTGGGGCTTCTTTTTTTCCCCCCCTTTGTTTTACTACCTCTCATTTTTTTAATTTATTGAACATGCTTCAAATAGCAAGCCTGGGGAATTTTTTAATCATTCTTTTTACTTGAAACCTGTGTGCTTTTTTTGGATATATGTACGAAAAATTTAACAAACTGTTTCTAAAACTCATTTGGTTTTGTAATTTATATAGAATTCAGGAGATGATTAAAAGGGCTATTCTCTATTCCCTATGCAAATATTTTAACTGTTGTAGTGTTTGACAAAATGGGATCTAAACAAAATAATCTGCAAAGTGGAAAACAAATCTGTTTACAGTGGCGTTGCTGACTATCCTACCATATTCAGCACTTTTAAATATTGTTATTTATGAAAATGTAGTTTAAAATGCAAGACAAAATATTTATAAATGTTTCTTTTAATAAATACCTGTTTTGTCTGAAAGTGTTACTGTGTTATGACAACTTTATTCATGTTGGTTAGCTCCTTACCGTTATGAATAAAATAACAAATTGTTATTCTGATAGACTAACAGCGATGATGTTTACAAATCCTGAGGGAGGAAAATTCACTAAGAAAGGACTGCCTCCTTCTACTGTGAAATACTGTTAGGAAGAAATGGGAGCTTTTTTCCTGGAATTCTTTCTTAATTGTATTTTATCAATGGTCCTACATATGTCTAGTATCATTTGATGACAGTTTTATTTACCGTGGTACTAAACATATACAGTACCATACCTGTACATATTTACATAGTGTTACTTCAGGTTTGTTGGTGTTTGAGGCACAAGACATTTAGTCCACACATCTAAACAATATGTAAGAGACAAAACTGCATGTGTAAGTCCTTACAAATGTAGACTTGAGTATTCTTACTGTTACTATTTGATGGTGACCTGCTAGTCATAAGCTATCTTTATAAGATAATATACACAGGTAGAAGTTCCTGTCAAAAAAGACAAGTCATCCTTTCAATTACAGTTTTAAAGATAAATGTGCAAGCCCTAAATTATTATCTTGATTTCTAGCATAAGATTCCAAATACTGTGTTTGGCAACTGTTTTTAACATAATTTTAAAAAATATTACACCACTCTTCAGTGTAATACCGCAATGAAATCATGTTAAACATTTATTGTCTGAAACTCTCTACTTGGAGGGATTGAAAAATTGAATGTAACAGGTGAAGTTTCTTTCTTGGAGCAATTGCTCGTGTTAAAATGTTTAGTACACACTTCATCTATCAGTCTGGGTTGCCCAATTTTTTTTCTGAGAAGATGGATATGGTCCAAACGGACAAGAAGTTGTGGCCATAACATGATCTCATTGCCTGTCATACAGTTCTTTAAACACAAATTGTACAAGAGTTAAGCTATTGAACTGATTTATTGTGCATGCAGTGTACAATACACTTTGAAAAACTGCCTAAATACACTTATTCTATAGCCTGGAATAAAATAAGTATGTATTTAACTTGTACTTCAGTTTTTCATGAGAATGTGTATAGCAAGTGCATTACAGAAGGTGAGTTATGGTTTTCTCACTTTGGCCCAGTGTTTACTTTTGTTGGTCAAATACAGCCTAATGCCAAATGGCCACAAACAAGCAGAGCAGTTGTGTACACTCCTACCTTGCAGGTTTCAAAAGGAACAGAGCATGTATTATATTATGCATGCGTTCCGCTTAGCTGTTTACAGTTAACTCTCACATATCTGAGCTGAAGGTAGGTTGGGACACCCAAAATAAAACTATAACCTGCAGATAGCATCAAGTATATTTAAATCATACTGATACATGTATACATGAAGTAGACGAAAGGTGTCATGGAGAATAGACAGGTCAGTGTGGTGAGTAGAGAGGTGGCTGGGTTACATGTTAACCAGTTGAGTCCAGGGAGCACCATACTGTGGACATGTGGTTACAGTGCTTCCAGGTCCGCAGCCCATCCACAACTCACTTGAGTGCCTGTGGAGCCCACAAAATCCATTTACAAGACAACAGAGTGTGGATGCAAACCAGACTTAAGCAAGTACTACTTGCTTTAAATTAAAAGGCACACTACATTGTCTGCTAGACTGTGCTCTAAACCAAGAGACCTACACTCTACGATAAGCAATCAGGGTTTAAGCTGTCATCTGATGGCAAGCTCACTCCCCAAGGCAGCAACCTGAATCATAAAGAGGGAGTGTCTGCCTGTGCAACCAGTTTCTTAAAAAGGCAGGGGGTCCTTCAGTGACAGCAGCTTGCTGGATTTGACCATGCCTGGGCCAACTCAGGAACCAGAAGCTTCTGTATGCAAAAGTGCTTCCAAAATCCATTTAGCATGAGTGTTCTACACCACCAACAGAAAATCAAAGCTCATACAAGGTAGTCTCTACCTTCAGCAACTCTTTAAATCGCAAGTACGGCTCACACCTCTACTACATCTGTGAGCTAACTCCTGGCAGTATTAACCCAACTGAGTCCTTATTAAACAAAACAAAGCAAAAAATAAGTGCTGCACATGGACGGACAACTGCAATGTCTGCTTCAAGTTGATCTGAACCATGTGTAACTACCAACTTCCAAACAGGTTTTTTCCCAACTCCACAACACTGTTATCTTTTGAGGCACCCAAGAGTAGCACTGTAACCCATCCTGGGAAATCACTGCAGTGACAGAGGTCCAGCCACATTCACCGATACCCTGAGTACATTCACAGTGACAAAACATAACCAGAGACAAAACACAGGTCCTGAACATTGCTGCCAGCAGTCAAACTGACATCTGTGGGATGAAAGAACAATAGTGATGCCAAAATCAGCAGAAGACAACTCTGATATAAACACTGTCTGCTTTAATGTTATACCAAAAGCCATGTTTTGCACCTTCCTTTAGACATAAACTGACTCCTTGGAAATCCATCCTCCCAGTTTAGAACAGGGATAGATACAATTCAGGTGATTCAAAGGCTGACCATCAGTCACTGTCTCACACTTCTTTCTTTTCAAAAGCTTTACATTAAACCATGCCTCACCCACAACTTCATGAGCTTGGCATAGTTCCATCAGAAGGCAGCATTCACACAGCTATTAACACTCTTCATAACTTCTTTAATTCTAACAGAACACCAGAGTGTTTGCCCTGTTAAATGCATTAATTAGATCATTTTTCTTTTAACTCTCTGAAAAAAGGTTTCAGGGAGTTTTATGGGCAGGCAGCAATGACAGTAAGAGAAGCTTTTGGTGGGTGAGATTTCCTAAGGAAAAGCTTATGCTCTTTCTCAGCACTGCACATTCTCCACAAGGCTCTTTTGATTGTGAATTTACTTATACAGTATTTCTACAGTGTATTTTGCCAATAAACCTTATTGAAAGTGGTGTGTTTACAATCATAGAACAACATTTTTATTCAAACATTAACTCTAATATTCAAAATAACAAATTCTTACGGAACAAGAACAGACGTATTTGGATTTAGGGCTACCAAAACTACTTTGGTGAGCAAGCATTATTCTTGCTTTTGATATTAACTTCATGGAAATATTAATTTATTATTGTGCTGTATAAAAGATACTGTTATTCAACAAGTGTGTTACTTGTAAAGTATGACTGCGTAGCTCTGTTGAGACACGAAAAAAGAATAACTGCAAAGATCTGACTTTGACTCCTGCAATGATTGTAACACAAAACACTGCCTAACCAAGACTTATGGATAGTCGCACATTTTTATAATAAAGTATATTCTTCAAACTGAGTTTAGCCAAGAATCTCATTAATGGTGTCAATAAACAAAGGTAAACAAATACCCCGTCTGCGCACCAAGGGTATTTGTCAAGGTCATCCCATGACACCCCATCTCCTAAATGATTGCCTCCTCACTGCCTTCCAGTTAAAACTGTCACAGCAAGGTACTGTACTTACATCTGTATTTTATAACTGGGTAGTATTTCAGTCTCCTCTGACCTTAAAGTTTTTTCAATTCCCCTTTTTCCCTCTTAGAATTAGAGAATCACAGTTGGAAAGGAACCCCAGGATCATCAAGTCCACCCCTCATCCCAACATCTCACTAACCATGGCCTCAAGTGCTCCATCTACTCATTTTTTAAATGCCTCCAGGGACGATGACTCCAGCACCTCCCTGGGAAGCTTGTTCTAGTGCCCAACCACTCTCAGAAAAGACTGTCTTCCTAATATCCAATCTAAACCTCCCCTGACACAACTTGAGACCATTTAGCTTCATCCTATCATTAGGAATTTGGAGAAGAGACTAGCACCAGCCTTGCTACAACCTCCTTTAGGTAGCTGTGGAGAGCAATAAGGTCTCCTCTCAGCCTTCTCTTTCCCAAACTAAATAACCCCGGTTCCCTCTGCCATTCCTCATAAGGCCTGTTTTCCAGACCTCTCCCCAGCCTTGTTCTCCCTCTCTGTGCCTGCTTCAGCACCTGAATGTCCTTCGGGTACTGTGGTGCCCAAAAAGGGTCACAGTACTCATCTCTCTAACTGCCTAGTTCTGCACCTACACGTGGCTATCCACAGAGATTTGCAACATCCTCCTCCCCAGTGTGTTTCAGTTCTCTTAGCTTCTTCTGGAGGAAAAGAAAAACATCTCTCTGGGTTCCCTTGATAGCCAAACCCCAAATGCAACTTGCCATGTCCCTTCCACACCCTCGGAGGTGGACTGCAGTATGGGAAGCCCCAGTTAAACCCTCACAATCCGTAGGCTTCTACCACGGGAACCCTGCTTTAAAGTGGTGCTGAGGAGGATCTAGAGAGCTGTTAGGTGCTTTTTTCCTGTCAGAATGAACGAACCCGCGGCATCCGTCACCGGAGCCGGCGCAGAGCACCGAACAGCACTGCCGCGGACCCTGCGCCAGGAGGCGCCCGCGGTACCGCGCTGGAGCCCCGTCACGGCCGGGCTCTGCGCTTGGGAGCCGCCCTGCCAGTGCTGGCCAATCAAAGCGCAGTCCGGTAGCCGAAGGGAACCGAACCCCTTCGTGCATTTCCGTCGGCGGAGCACCGATAGTTTCCGACCGCGACAGAAGCCTGCGCCAAGACCCGACGCAGGTTCCGGAAGGAGGAGCCCGAACGCGTTCTGGTGTCTCCGGCCGGGCACGGCCTCGCTTCAGCCCGTCATGCGGCTGCTCCTGCATATCTTCCGCACGGCGCGGGGCTGCCGGGCCGCTGCGCTGCCCCCTCGCAGCCTCCCAGCGGTGCCGGCCGAGGGCGGTGTCGGGGCGGGGATATGCCCAGTGCCGCCGCGCCGCGGGTTCAGTGCGCGGCCCAGCCTCGACGAGCTGTTCGCAGCGCCCTCCTTACAGCGCCTGCTGGAGACGCGCGGCAGGGACGCGGCGGGGCCGGCGCTGGCGACGCGGATCCAGCGGTTGCGCCAGAAGGAACAGGAGCTGCGCGAGACGCGGGAGCTGGCGCGGCAAGGTGCGCGCGAGGCGGGACATTCGGGAGGGCGGGGAGCTAATCTGCATTTGCAGGGATGATTGGATGAGCTCCCCAAGGGGGCGGAGCGGGGAGCTAATTTGCATGTGCGGGCACGATTGGATGCGCTCCCTAAGGGGGCGGAGCGAGGGGGTCTAATTTGCATGGGCGGATGCGATGGGAGGAGGTCACCGGGGGCGGACGGCGGGAGCGTTAAAATCCCGCCGGCGGGGGCCAGCGATCCCGCCCCGGGCGTGGGGTCAGCGGGAAGGGCTTCAGAGCCCAGCGCGTCTCTGTGCCGTCTCCACGCTGACACCGCACCGCGGTTCTGCTGCTGACCGGCGGAACCGAGGCAGAGAGAAACTTGATGAGGTTCAACGAGCAGAGCGCTGCGCCTGGGCAAGGACACCCCCCTGCATCAGCACGGGTTGGGGACCTGCGGGAGAGCAGCTCTGCAGTAAAGGATCTGGGGGTGGTGGCGAACCGCAGGCTGACTACGAGCCAGCATGGGCCCTTATGGCAAGGAGGCCAGCTGTTGCTTGGGGGACATTTAGACGTGGCCAGTATGTCAAGGGGAGTTCTACTTGCCCTGTACTCTGCCCTGGTGAGTCCACATCTTGGATACTGCATCCAGTTCTGGGCTGTTCAGTTCAAAAGGGAGCCCAATATGGAGGCGCCGAGATGATCATCAGGGTGCTGGAGTGTCTTTCCTATGAGGAGAGGCTGAGAGAGCTGGGGCTGTGCAGCTTGGAGAGGAGATGAAGATTATTATAAATATAGAATCATGGAATCATTGGGGATCAGAAAGGACATCAAAAGATCATCTAGTCCAATCCCCCTGACACAGCAGGATCACCTAGACCAAGTCTAGGTGAACACATCCAGACAGGTCTTAAACATCTC
>VZRI01011467.1:57460-78320 GCA_013397515.1 Upupa epops
AAATGTCAAGGTTTATTCTGGGAGTACTCCTCCCATCTCACTGAACACATTTTAAAAGCTTCCTGTCCACAGGAAAAACAAGTCTAACTTTGTTATTTTTCTTCTCTTGCTGTTAATTGCAGTTATATGACCTCGTGCCCACCCCAGTTTCCCCCCTTTTTTTTTTTCCATTGTGGCTACCATCTCCTCCTTTTTCAGGTAATATTTTTCTTGCGGGCAAATGAGCTAATAGTGTGGATCAGAGGATGCCCAAAGTTTACTCTTCTTTTAGAGGGCATGTGAAGTCAGTATTGGCCAGAAGGAGGGTATATTTGAACATACCAAAACTGTAGTACAGCAAAACAAGTCCTAACTGTAAAGCATTAATGTTGATCAGTCAGGTAACACTTAAAATTGTGAGTTCTTATTATGCAGAGAGTTCCTCCATAGTTTGGTTTTGGTGATGTGTTAGGAGTTTTGCAGCAATTCTGGAGTAAGTTTGCACATACAAACCACTCCTGCAATCTCCAAAGTTTTACGTACAGTGAAGGAGGTAACAGTCCATTCAATAAAGAGTGAACTGTGTGGCTGTTGTGCTCTTTAAATCCTTGATGTTCCTGTCACACAGAAATACAGAAAATATTTTCTACTTTCACAGGATGCCTGAGATGGGGAGGGATGTATGGAGATGGTCCAGCCCAACTGGCTGCTCAATCAGGTCTCTTAGGGTTGTGCTGGGTCATATTTTTACTGTCTCCAAGGATGGAAACTCTGTAGCCTCTTTGAGCAGTCTGTGCCACTGTTTGCTAACCAGTACAGCAATTTGGATTGGGATTTTTTTATAGGGCTGTTCTGTAATGTTTTAGCAGAACTTGCCATATTTCAGATTTTGCCATGTTCCACACCTGAACAATAACCAGAAGGTGCTCTCAATATGTGTGTCTTAGCTGCAGATCATATCATTTGTCTTTTTCTGACAGCTTGTGCATGGCAAGTTTCTCTTTTGTAGAGTAAGTTGCCTGTGTGTTTAGTTTTTAAAACTTCTCCGGGAGCGGCAGTGAGGGGTGACCTCATTAATGTCTATAAATATGTGAGGGGTGGGTGTCAGGAGGATGGAGGTCATCCTCCTGTCAAGGTCATTTGGTGCTAGGACAAGGGGCAACGGGTGCAAGCTGGAACATAGAAAGATCAGAAGGAACTTCTTCACAGTGAGGGTAATGGAACAGGCTGCCCAGGAGGGTTGTGGAATCTCCTTCTCTAGAGAGGTTCAAGACCTGCCTGGTCATGTTCCCGTGCGACTTGGTCTAGGTGATCCTGCTGTGGCGGGGTGGGGTTTGGATTAGATGATCTTTTGAGATCCCTTCTGATCCCTAATGATTCTATGTTTAACCATACTCAAATATTCCAGATGAGAGTGAAGATTTCCAAAAACTGGCAGAGAGGGAGATTGCCTCCTGTGAAGAAGAGATAGCTGAACTGAAAAACCAGGTTGGATCCTCTTTAAATGCCTCTTTCCTTGACTTTCTTAAATTAATGAAGACAATTTTTCTTCTGATCAGAATAAGATGTGTATCATAAACTCTTCTCCTTCTTACACTCCTCAACTGGTGTCTATTGCCTACAGAAAGTGAGAAATGCAGATTGTACAGAGACAACCTGTAAATCAGTGCCTGCTTGTGCCTGAGGATGTTTGGTTTTAAATAGGTTTATATTTATAATATTAAAAGGTTTAAATGATATGTTACAATTTATAAAATATGTATAAACCTTGAATAGGTTGGTGAATAGGTGCTGTAGCTTATCTCATGTGGGAGTACCTGTGTGGATTTCAAGCTTTTTGTCTGTTGGAAACATCAGACTTGTATAGTATCATACACACCAGTAGTTTTGGAAAACACAGTTTAATACTGCATAACTACCACTGCAGTGCTGCGTGGTATCTCTGCTGTTTGACATAGAAATAATGAACTTTACATAAACAAGCAGATATGTATTCTTAATGGTACTGGTGAAGTGGAAGCTGGCGTTGTCACATTTTTTTGTTCAACAGAAAGACAGCAATGACTTTAGATCTGTAAAAACGTAGGATATGTAGAAAGAAACATCACATAATGCCAGTCAAGGAGTGTGATTGAAAAGCGTTTGAAATGCTTTTGATCCACCCTGCAAAATTCTGACATAGGTTGTTTTGTTCTACTGCATCTTTCTTCTACAAGACAGTTGGGGTCTGCCTCTCCCTTTTTCAGTACATACCTGAATAGTACAGCAGAGTGGTTGTTGAAGGACTGGCCTGACCTAGCTCTGTGGTTTAGACCTGACTAAAAGAGAATCTGATGGGAAGGGAGATACTTGTGTGAGAACCAGTGTGTCTCCTGTGACATCCAAACATCGCAGTGCTTCTGATGGCTGAAAACTTCAGTGAAGTTTCATAGGTCTGTAGAGAGACTCATGTAGCTCCTGTCACTGTGAAGAGGTGCAGCATCCCTCCCCATTTCTTCCTGACTGCTGCTTCCTCACTGCAAGAGGCACAAGAAGCCTGTCTTCTGGGCAGCAACAAGTTAGTGCAGGAGAATGCAGCCTAGATAATTACAGACTTGTCTGGTCTTTTGTAATGTTTATATAAATAATTACTTATAATAGCATTATTAGTAATTAATAATAATAAAAGGTATTAGTCTAGATATCTACATTTAATAAACTTATAATGATAAATTATTAGAAAATAATTCTTTATTATAAATAATTACTATCTCAGTTGTGGATATCAGTGTCAGAGAGAAGTCTTAGCTGGACATTTTTGTATTTGCAGATAGTTTTGCTTTTGATTCCTTCAGAAGAGTGTGATGAGAGTGATCTTGTCATGGAAGTAACTGCCGGAGTTGGAGGGCAGGAAGCCATGCTGTTCACCTCGGAGATATTTGATATGTACCAACGATACGCTGCCTATAAAAAGTGGAAATTTGAAATACTAGACTACTTTCCCAGTGAAATAGGTCAGTAATGAAAATATCTTTGCATCTTTTTAATTTAAGTTGAAACTCTGATTCATATGACACAAATTTCCTGACTACTAGGAAGCTGATTTGTACTAACTTAATTTTAGAAGCAGAAGATTGTTTGAATGCCTGAGTATAGTTTTACTCAGCTTCTCTATGTGAGGATGAAATTCCATTTCAGAAGCACTATTAAAATACCAGAGTGCTAAAAAATTAAAGTTATCTTTCAGTGGTTTCAGAATGAAACAAGTGCTTTGCTGAAGAAGATTCAGAAAGCGAGACATTTGTCTTAGCTTTTGCTTTTTACAGATCTGGATTGCATACACTTTGTATATGCTGTTGTGCTTAGTTACTTACTGTTTCAAATGTGTATAGATCAGTCTGATGGCAGATTGGAAGTCTAGCTATTGTTATGGATCCACTAGCAGAGGGGGTTCAGTATGATGAAACCTGATCTTGACATACTAAAGCATCTTGAATTTATCTGAAATAATGTCACCTGAGGATTTACATAAGGAAATGGGATGTTTGAATATAGCTTATGTGTAACAGTTAATGGATGAGCAAAGTAGAGGAATTGTTGAGACTTTGAGAGGTAAGAGATTTAATTATTAATAAAAGTTTTAAACTACAACTTCACAGATGATCAGCTTAACAGCTTGATACCAGTAAGATTTTTTTTTTAATCCTCTTCCTTACTGGCCCTTGGCCTGTCTGAGCAGTCCTGCTGCTGTCTCTGTCTTGTTGTGGCTTTGCATTCTCATTGCCAAGTCAATCCTACTGAAAAATAGCAGAAACCATCTCCTCCACTCACCTGGATCAGTTTTCAGGTAAACCAGCACAAGGGAAGAAGAACGCTCGTAGGAGCAGTGCAGCAGAAGTAAGGGACTGCTGGTGGTGGAAGTGAGAAAATGAGGACCTCCTTCCTTCTAGCAGCAAGAAGACTAATCCAGCTGTGAAACCAACCCATGCCCAACCAGTGGTAGGGATTCTGGAATTTGACTGACAGATTGCTATCCGTGTTTCTCAGCCTCTTAGAGTGGCGAGTGTCTGTGTGTTAACAGATCTGCAGCTTGCTGTTACCCACACTGTTGTGAGGAAAGCCAGCACATCTTGCTTTGCTTACAGTATTACTGAGGAGGTAATGTGCATGTCATAGTGGCTGTGGATCAGTAGGCAAGCACTTGTGACAACTTCGTCTGCGTTCATGCTGTCACCTTATTATTTTTAGTTTTTTAGTGGAGCTTTCAAGAAGAAATGAGAAAACCTTAGGTGTTAGGATATGCAATCTGTCGGAAAATGGAATCTTTTTCTTTCAGTCAACACTCACTATAATTGCAGAGAGATTTTAAGCAAGCTCTGAGAAATGTGAAGCATCTTGTAACACTTGTGTTTACTTATGCCATATTTTGGACTTGATATTTTCAAGTGCATTGAACCCTTTCTTTTTCAACTGTGTAGAAATTCACAAATACAAATATCCACAGCTCTCTTAGTTGAGCTTTTGGTGTGAGTTACCTCCCCTTACTACAGGCATCTGTCTGTGACCTAAGAACCTTCTTGCATAAGTATAGGTTTTGATTCTCTGATACATATTGAAGGATTAAAAGCTTTAAAAATTGGACTCCATGAATGAAACTGGGAATTTGAAAATCTAGGTGCAGACTTCATTTGTTGTCCTACGTACTTCAGAATGGGAGGCCCATGTCTTCGCCTTTCAGATGTAGAGGTACAAATCAACTTAATTTCACTTTTGCTTCTGGAATATTAAAATATTTAGTAGAATTTTATTTTTAAGAGGTGTTAAATGTTCAAGTAACTTTGCTTAGAGTTCTCAGCAGGTGACATTGCAAGTTGATGAACAAGTTTTAACAATTCTAGAATCCCTTTCTAGAGTCGCTGTTGTCCATTTACTATACAGGTTTTTAGTTCCTTCACACCTGAGTTCAATATTGTCTCATATGTAGAGTTGTTGATATTAAAACTTTTTTTTCACGGTCAGGAGATCATTTATCAAGTAAACTATCTGCACAGTTCAAGTTACGGTAGGGACAAGAAGAAAGCTACCTCCTGGCTGCTGCTGTTTTCCTGTTCTGCAGAGCATTTTTGATTCTACATTGTTGTAAAAACATTAGGGATCAGAAGGGACCTTGAAAGATCATCTAGTCCAATCCCCCTGCCACAGCAGGATCACCTAGACCAAGTCGCACAGGAACACATCAAGGCAGGTCTTGAACGTCTCCAGAGAAGGAGACTCCACAACCCCCCTGGGCAGCCTGTTCCAATGCTCTGTTCACTTTCTGTTTTTAAAAAGCTGCTATCTTGTCCCTATGGTTGATTTCTTTAGTCTAGAGATAACCTACACCAGTATTTCTGAGAAGTATTTGCCTCTTCTTTTCCTTGGGTGTGGTTTCATGTCGCAAGTCTTCAACAGTAATACTCTTTGAAGGCCGGTTATCTCTTTTTTAATCATTCCATTGTCACACCATCCCCTGTGCTGAGAATGGGATCTGGGAACTGAGAGAGATTAAAAACAAAAAGAGATTAAAAATTCCATTAATTTACGGTGCTGTCACATTTCTGATGCTTCAAGCACGTAACACTGGCACCAACTGTGATGTTTGCACATCAGCAAACAAGGAAGAGCAAGCATGCCATGAACTGGTACTGCAGCAAGGTCTTTCTGTCATGAAAACATGACTGCATTGGGCTACGTCTCCAAGTTCCAAGCTGTTCAATGCTGGTTTTTAGTACACTGCTGGGAATGTTTTGCTGGTTATATTGGTAAGAGGGACAGGAGCTGAAGTTCTGCTTGCTTCAAAGGAGCAAAAGTTTGAAAGTTAATGAAAG
This sequence comes from Upupa epops, assembly GCA_013397515.1. NCBI lineage: Eukaryota > Metazoa > Chordata > Aves > Bucerotiformes > Upupidae > Upupa > Upupa epops. Next base: position 63,286 of record VZRI01011467.1, read on the forward strand.
AGCAATGATGGGACACGGTGCCTAGAGGCGAATGGCTAATAAGGGCCATTCCAAGGCTAATCCTTTAAAGAGTTGACTTTTTTTCCCCATTGAATGATAAGATTCTCAGCTGCCAATAAAAAAATGGAGTAGTTCCTGAAGGTGGCTTTCAAAATTTGGGATTTTTGTAAGCTTACTACTGGCATTAGGGTTTTACTCTGGTTTATAACTGTATTTGTACCTGTATGGAAATGGTTTGTAGACAATCTTTTTATGTACACAGAATAAAAGAGAAACAAATAGGACTCAGTAAAAAAAAACTAGGTAGTCCTTTACTTGAGGTAGCATGTGAGTATTTATGCCTGGCTATGGCTTCGAGAGATTTGTTGCATTTTCAGTATAACTCTGCCAAGCATTTAAATGGTAAATTCATAATTCTAAGAAACAAACGGAATTGATGTCTAAATACAGCATTTCAAATGTAACAGCATATTACAAATATGTTATCTTACAACTGGTTTTCTTCTGTATTTAAGGTGGCCTAAGACATGGAGTTGCCAGTATATCAGGTCTTGAGGCGTACAAGTCCATGAAGTTTGAAGGAGGAGTGCATCGTGTTCAGCGGGTACCAAAGACAGAAAAACAAGGACGCATTCACACCAGCACAATGACCGTTGCAATATTACCCCAATCCACTGAGGTAATAGTTGTCTTTTACAATAACAGACTTTGCCATGAGCAGTGTTTTTACGTGCCATGTCATTGATACCCAAGCATCTCTTATTACTATCTCTTAATGATTTTTTCAAACTTATTTTGAAACTAAGTTGTATTTGGTTTTTGTTTTGTCTAGGGGGTTGAAATAAAGGATTTCTGGATTGTTTTCTGATCCTAATCTCATTGTGACTGTGTTTTGCATGTTCTTTTAAATACTAGATTTTTTTACCAACTAAAAAATGAGATAGTTTACAGAGCTCTGAGAGATCTCTTTTAGCACCTCCTCTTCCCCATTTCTGCATTGTGCTCCCTTTTCCCTTTATAATTCTTTCTTGCCATATCTGCTTGGTTAAAAAAAACTGCCTGAGAATTAAGGCTTTGTCATGTTTGCCTCCTTTGTACTGTCTCCTGAAGTGGTCTTGTTCCTTCCTCCCAGAGACCATCACCTCATTCCAGATTGAGCAAAGGGAATGTGTCCTATTTTATCTAAGAAATATCCGATCAAGTTCAAATATTGGCTAACTCTGCTGGAAGATGGTGCAGAGGGAGAAGATTAGTGCAAAGAGATGTTTATGAACATAGAACTACGACTTTTTCCTGACTTATGTTGCATTCCAGTATGGCTACAGGGATTTGTTAATGTGTTTATAAGTGGATGCTCGTTACCACTCATAAACTGGGAGTTTGACCTTGCCTGAATATACCTTAAAAAAACAAACTAACTTTGTGTATTTGACACCTGTCTAGAGAGAAACAACATAAATGCGTTCTTTTTCTTTAATGTCTCCCATGACAGATGAAGCTGCAAATTAATCCCAAAGACCTACGAATAGAAACAAAACGAGCTAGCGGAGCTGGGGGCCAGCATGTCAACACTACAGACAGTGCTGTACGGATCGTGCATATTCCAACAGGTGCCTTTTTTTCCCTTTGTACAAAATGTACATTCCAAAACTGCTGCTGAAATTTCTTCTCAAACACTGGCTTTGTTTTCAAACCTGGATGAGAGTCAAGCAGAGATTTCTGGTAGTTTCATTTTCTTGATTAGTCTCTGAAAGAGAAATTGCTCTAGGTATGTGTTAAAATGCTGCTTCTAATTGCAGACTCCATTCATGATGCTGGCTTCCATTTGTTTGCCGGCTCATTCCCATAAATTACACACTAAATTGGGTTGACAGTTGGACTTGATGATCTTGGACATCTCTTCCAACCTTTACTGATTCCGTCATTCTATGATTCTATTCTAATTTGGAGCTCTTCACCAGGGCTCAGGTTAGGAGGGATATTTACACCTCATGAGATGGTGGAATTTGTGGTCTTTATGTCAGTGAGGAGGTTACCCAGCAAGTGGCTCCCTCCCTGGAAGTGTTCAAGGCCAAGCTGGATAGGGCTCTGGGCAACCTGGTTAAATTAGAGGTGTTCTTGCCTATGGCAGTGGTGTTGGAACTAGGTGTTCTCAGAGGTCCTTTCCAACCTAAGCCATTCTGCGATTCTAAGAAAGCCATTTTAGTATGTGCTAGTTAAGCATTAACATGTCATTATGTTTTTGGCAGGGATCACGGCTGAATGCCAGCAAGAAAGATCTCAAATTAGAAACAAGGAGAAAGCCATGCAAATGCTCTGTGCCAAACTGTACAGCGCCAAACTGGAAGAAGAAACCAAAAAGAGAAACAGTGCTCGAAAGATTCAAGTAAGTTTCTGATTAATAATTATAGAATTTTGCACCAGCAGGTATTCTTGGGGTAATTCCTGTGCTAAACTGCAAGTAGTAAATGGAAATACAAAGGAACAGGAGCCCAGGAAGGATTTATGCAAGGCAAAGTAATGACATTCTGCTTCAGCACTAAAGGTCATATATTAGGCAGACTTTAAATTTCAGTAGTATGTAAATTCTAGAGATCTAGTGAAATAAATGATTTACAGCATGAAGAACTTGAGTAGCAATAGAAAAATACACTTTTTTATATTTGAGAATGATTACTGCAACTACTGAATTGGTCTGAGTACTAACAATCGTAATGAATTGTGTATAATCATGGAAGAGAAAGATTCCACTTTAGATGCTTATTCTATATTTAATCTTTTTTATAAGGGACAGTGATGATAAACTGGTTCTTCTTTTCCAATAGATTGGGTCTAAAGGAAGGTCAGAGAAGATCAGAACATACAACTTTCCCCAGGACCGGATTACTGACCACAGGATAAGCAGATCGGTGCATCATATTGAGAGTTTCATGCTAGGGGAAGAAATGCTAGATGAAATGATACAAACCCTGAGAGAGTATGCTGATTATGAATCTTTGCTGGAAATTATTTCAGAAAATGAGAAAAACAGTCCATCCTGAACACTGCTTTTTGTCAGTCCATTAAAGACATTTGTCTTCAAAATGCTTCTTGGAACACCACCCAGAAAATGCAGCTGCTTTTCAGATCATGAAACACATCACAACTTGTTTGCTCATGACTGATAAACATTTTTGTTACTTACTGAGTGGAAGACTTTATTACCTTCGTATGAGACATTGCTGCAGCAGTCCACACTAAGTGAAAATCATCTGGGCCAGAAGTAACTGCAGCTTTTCGCTTTCTCCACTGCGAAGATGCTGATACACAGCTCTGGAAAGGTATGCATTGGAGATGAGGTATTCCTGGTTACAGTTTTTATTTAAACTATTATTTAGACATCAGTACGGTGTCACGTAGCTTACTTGAGAGACAAAACGGTCCTGTTTTGTTTGAATGATTGGAAGACAGTGGTAAATAAAGCACCTGACTACTGATCTGCATATGTGTTAATGTCACGGGAGAGGGAGCCATAGTATGATATCTTTCATGTTTTCATGGCCACCTTACCCCTATTAATAAACAGAAAAACAGTTCTGAAAAAAAAGCTGTGGAAGTCAAGTGAGGAGTTACCTGAATTGTTTTTGAAAATTATATTTTTATTTTTGAGATGAAAATGAAAAGAATTATTACAGTGTTGTTGAGCTGATATTTCAGTCTCCCATTTGGCTTCAGCTGAGTTTCTCCATTATAGTTTTAACTGATTCACCAGGTCACTAAGATTCACCAGATTTTTCTAAACATTAGGTGATGTGAACAGCACCTGAGTGGTTTTGTCTGTTCAACATCATTGTTTTAACAGCATTTAACAGAGTAGATGTAGGTTAAAACATCAGGGAAAAGTTTTTTAATTTGAGACTGGTGGATCCCTGAAACAAGTTGCCTAGAGAGGTAATGGAGGCCCCATCCCAGGAGCCATTCAAGAGCAGGCTGGATGTGGCTCTAGGAAATCTGTTGTAGTGAGTGATGTTCCTCTTTGTTGCAGGGGGATTGGACTAGACAACCTTTAGACATCTCTTCCAACTCTATGATTGTATGATTCCATCCTAAAATGCAGTCAGTTAAAGGTGCCTACCTTTAGATTGTATGTAGGACCACCTGTATGAGTAAGAAGGTGAAGCATCATACCTACCTCCTGGCAGTAAGTGTAGGACAGACCTAGATTTCCTGGTGGATTTACAGCTCCAAACTGGCATGTCAGAAATGTGTAAACATTGATGCATTTTGTGTGCAAAATAAATAGCTGTCAGTTTCAGCAGAGTGTAGAAATGAAGGCTTTATTCTTAGCAGATCAGTATTGTAAATGGAAAACTACAGAAGGCACATGGGATAGTCTTGACTTCAAGGCATGTTATCTTAAACCAAGTGATGGATGAAGTTTTTGATTCCTTCTGTCAAACTTTACCTTCACATTCCTCCAAACAGTAAGGGCCATCTGCCAGGTGTAAACTAAGCATGTGGCATGAAACTGATAAAGTATTCAAGTCTTTGTTACCCTAGAACTTGTCTGATGTTCCAGCTCAGCTGGTGGCCTGGCTGACTAGGTCTTGTCTGGCTTACAGTCTCCTTCTCCCTGTTCTTGGCCAGCTCCTGAACAGACATTGTGGCTAACCACACTGCAAGTGACCAGCCTCTCAGCGAGTGCAAGAAAAGTCAGCTATCTCATGATTCTGCCTGGAAGCTGTCAGAAGTATCCCAAAACTGGTACCTGACAGTGTTGTGTGAGGCAGATATCACTCTTTTGAATGGTACCTCCTTGCTCTGTCATGGCAAACTTTTCTGCATGAATATTTGTGGTCCCTTTCTGGCTCAATATTCATGTCTCAGCCACCCTGAGCTGTGAGCAGATAATGTTTTCAGGAGCAGAGGGATCCCCTGGTACCATATTCCCAGCCACACTGTTCCTTGCTTTGCCTCCTCTTTAAAATAAATAATCCAGCTTTTCAATGTGGAGGGTCCAGATGTAAACCTTATGAGGTGCAACAGAGTTGGTGAGAACAAGGTCCAGCATAGCACCTCTTCTTGTTGGTTCCTCCACCATTTGGAAGAGGAAGTTGTCATCTATGCAATCCAAGAACAACCTGGATTGCTGGTGCCTTGCTGTGTTTTCCCTCCAGCAGATGTCAGGGTGGTTGAAATCCCCCAGAAGGACCAGGGCCTGTGGTCTGGAAGCTGCTGCTATTTGCCTATGAAGGGCACATCTGCTTGGTTCTGCTGGTGAGGTGGCCTATAGCTGACTCCTACAGTAACAGCACCTTCCCCTGTCTTCCCTTTAATTTTGACCCATACACTCTCAACCAACTGTTCAACATCCTTCCCCAGGTGGAGCTCCACCAATTCCAGATGGTCACTAATGCAGAGGGCGACAGCTCCAACTCTCTTTCCCTGCCTATCTTTCCTGAAGAGCTTGTACCCATCTATCCCTACATTCCAGTCATGGGAATCATCCCACCAAGTTTCAGTAATAGCCACTATGGCATGGCCTCCCAGCAGTACAGGTGGCCCTTAATTCATCCTGTTTGTTGCCCAAGCTCTGTGCATTCACAGAGACAGTTCAGTTGGGCAGGCCCTGTCCTCTTCTTGTGCCAGTTCCCCTTGATTTCTTCAGATTGTCCTTGTGCATCCTCCCTGGCTTGCCACAGGATAAGGAGAGGGCCCTCATTGGCTCTCAATCCCTCTGCCTTTGGTGAGCTACTCCACTGTTTGTCACCAGACAGCAGGAGACTGTTACCCCCGTCCCCCTTCAGACCTAGTTTAAAGTCCTGTTAATGAGCCTTGCCAATTCCCGCCCCAGGATCCTTTTCCCCCTCTGGGACAACTGCATCACATTAGTTGCTTGCTGCTCTGGTGCCTTGTAAACTGAGCCGGTTTAAGCTGGAAAAGGGTAGATTTAGGTTAGGCATGAGGAGAAAGGTTTTTAATCTGAGGTTGGTGGATCCCTGGGACAGCTTGCCTAGAGAGGTGGTGGAGGCTCCATCCCTGGAGACATTCAAGGTCAGGCTGGATGGGGATCTGGGCAATCTGGTCTAGTGAGTGATGGCCCTGCTTGTTGTAGGAAGTAGGACTGGATGACCTTTTGAGGTCCCTTCCAACCCACCCTATTCTTTGAGTCTAGCAAACGCATAGCCAGGTTTAACATGCTGACCCTCCCCTGCGGAGGAGTGCGCGGCTGCCAGGGGGGGTTCCGATCGGTACAGGATGCGGGGCTGGTAGGTGCCCGGGGAAGGGGCGGGACGCACCGCCGGGCGGGAGACGCGAGAATCCCAGCCCAGCCGCGCGCTCCGTTCTCGCGCGCTCCGTTCTCCCGCGCTCCGCCCACTTCGTCCGGGCCCCGCCTCTCGCCGGGCGCACTCGCGCGCCGCCTCCCCGCCATTCAATTCCCTCCCGGCCGGCCGAGGAGGGAAAACGCGAACCGCGGAGGCCCCGCCTCCCGACGTCTCGGATTGGCCTCCGCCTTCTGCACTCCTCCCATTGGCCGCACCGCCTCGAGGCGGAGACGTGCGATTGGCGGGCGCGTTTTTGGATACCAAATTCAAAGTGTTTAAAAGTACGCGGCCCGGGCGGACGTGCATTCACTGCCCGCGGCGGTGGCGGCACAGCGCGGCAGGTGAGCGCGGGTAGCGGGACGCTGGCCCGGGGGCGCTGCAACAAGTCTGGGGCGGTTTTGGCTCTGAGGGGTGGGTGGCAGCGGGAATCTGTCCTGGACAGCTCCGGGCAGTAGGGCTCCGCCGCGGGGTTCGGCGGCCACGCCAGAATGAGCTACCCCAGCGTGCACTGGCACCGCAGGCGACGCTGTGCGGGGCGGCAGCCTCACTGGGGATGGGCATCCAGGGTTTCACCGCCGAGCCGAGCCTCGTCCCGCGGCGGTCCTGCTGGCGGGACGAGATGAGATGGAGCAGCGGTGAATGGATGGCCGTGGGGCCTCCTCTGGTTCTGCCACGGACCGCATGTGGACTGGGCGCGGCGTCGCTTGGGGCCGGGGTTGGAGCGTAGCTCCCGCGGGCGGCATCTGTGTGCGGGGCGGTGCTGCGCGGGCTCCCGCTCTCAGGTCATACTCCTCCTGGCGGGTCACTACCCAAACCAGCCACTATTTTCGGGGGGGATCCTCTCAGCCGAGTGGAAGCGGAGCCCCGTGAAGGCCTGGGGTGCAGTTCAGAGGGGCTTCGCGAGACCTGGGGGGCTCTACCTGCTGCCCACCCGGGCCAATTTGAAACTAGGCGGGAGCAGCCTAAGCTTGCTCCCCCAGGGTGCCCCGGAACCTAGCGGGGGATCACGACAAGTTTCCCAATCCCTGCAGGATTTCAGCTCCAAAGCTACTCCGTTTCACTCCCTTACGGCGCGCAAACGATGGGGGAAGGGGAGGAGAAGCGAGGGCGTTCAGCTCCCTCTGTACAAAGCCATAAGAATATTTACTCATTTTTTCTGGTAGTCCTGGATATCAAGAAAGGGTTTCTGCTCTGACACCCTCACGAAACACGTTTTCCTAATATTCCTTCTCAAAACTGCTGGAAGCGCTTAAGTTAGTTAAATTAACGGCTCAAATGGTAGGGGCCAAAGTATTTTTGCTACGGATTGCAAACTGTTGGATATAGTTCTTTGGGTTTTAATACAGCAGAGATGGCTTCTTTTTCCTCTCGAGTCCTCGCCCATCCCCCATAACTGACTAGAAATAGCCCAACACTGAGGGGGGGCGGGGTGGGGGGGAGAAACGGGACATAAAAGATCTAGTCCTGTGTAATATCTGTTCTCCTTCCATGCTCTTAAAATCCCGTCTGTGAGTAGCCTTTGTTTCGCCCTGACCTTTGTTTAAAAGTCCCTGCTTACCACTGTAATTTGCACATGCTTGTGAGTGCTCCATCTTGCCCGGTGCCACCGGCCTCCTCCTTGCCTCAAAATGCCCAGTACCTGGCTGCATGAGCAGCTTTGTCTCTCCCTTTGGATGCAGAAGTGAGGCTGCTCCGTTCTGCTTCTAAACCTGCTGTCACTCGTGGACCCTTTGCCACTGATGGCCCTTGCAGGAACTACAAGTATTCAGAGTACATCCTGGAGTTTAGGGTTGGAAGTGGGAGCACTGGTTTGTCTAAAAGTAATCATACTGGTGGAATGGGGACAAGGTAACATTGGTTTTCTTGCCCCTGTTAAATGCAGTGTGAAGCTCTAATTTTGAAAAGCTGTTGCATAGATGTAATGTGGGGCAGTTCGTTAGTTGCCTGTGGTTTAGGCACTAGAGGGAAAGTTATCTAGAAGCTTACCATAATGCAAGTGGAAAGCATGACCTGTTCTTAACAAGATAAAGCATCTGTGTTGCAGTCTATGCTGTGTTGTAACATTGTCCCTCTTGGTTGTTTGCAGTTTACAATAAAATAATGAACTCAAACCTTAACCACCCGATCAAAATGAAACGTGATGCTGATTGTCCACATCTTCGGGCTGGGTTTGCACTAAAATCTGCTGTGGAGGAAACAAGACTGGAAGAATCCTGTCCCTTGAATTATGAGGAAGATTTTTCTAAATGCTGTGCTGATGTGCATCATGAAGTTCTCCATAGTGCCTCGTACCATGCAGTCGCCAGAAATGCAGAACTTGAAGACAAAGGAAAACGTGTATATAACAAAGAAAACAAACAGGTAGCCCAGAGACTTGATGAGAGCATCTATGAAACAGAAGCACTGGAAAAGAGCAAACTTGGTGAGGACAGTGGTTATTGCTCTATGTTGAGCAGTCAATATGTTGATGCAATAGAACCTGAGGACAGTATACCTTTGGCTGGGAATGTCTGTGGCACACCAAAGCATTGTCTCATGAAGAACCAAAACCAAGCGCAGTTGACAAAGAAGACTTTGTTGCCAGTAATCTATTATGAAGAAATGATTTGCTCAACTTTGAAAAAAAGTGGTAAAAGAAATCTCAAGTCTTGGACTGCAGTAGACAGAATTATTTTTAGAGGAAAAGGTGACCTTTGTAACCTCATTGGAAAGAAAATGGGATTAGACAGGATAGATATTCTTGCAGAACTCTTCCAAAAGAATCTGAAGCATATAATAGCAGGCATTTTAAAACATCTCTGTGAGATGGACTTACTAAAGTAAGTATCTAGATTGCTTACTTTTCCAATAACACACAAAGCAATATGATGAGAACTTTTAAGAATGCTTTATATATTGGTCTTGTCATATATATATTCAATAGCTAGTGTTACATAATATATTTAAACAAAAACTGTCAATGTATGTGAGCCATGCTATACTTGGATAACATTTCTCTTTACAGGAGGCTGATTTAAAGACTAGAGCTGTGAACATAACCTGTTTTCTGCATAAACTGAATTGCTACTATTAGTAATACTACTAGTAAAGAACTTTTCCCTTTCCTAGGAGGTAACTGATATGTGTTTGTTATTTCAGCTTTGCCAAAGTCAGCAAAACATGGCAGAAGATGCTACAAGAAGACAAACGATTTTTCCAAATGTATAATACAGCTGTGAAAAGCTTCTCTGTAAGTTTCTGCATTTGTTAGACACTTCAAGCCTAAATTAGTAGTGTCTTTCAGCTAGTTCAGGATTTCTGCCAGCCTTAAGAGATCATAGAAGAGTGACATTACTGTCATTGGAGTGTTTGAACTTCTCTTAGGATGCTCTGTCTCAGGAGTTTCTAGTCACTTTTGTCTTCGATTCCAAGAAATATTGACTGAGGTTACCCAAAGAGAGATGCATAGCTTCCATGGTACCTGGTGTGACAGAGGGAGACAGAAAGGAAAGGGTCAGTTGCAGCATTGGCTGCTGGGAAAGCTCTGGGTGTGATTTCAGCAGAGACTCTTCAGTGTCCCCACCAATCCAGAAGGGAGGAAGTGAGAGAAACCACTTGGCAGAATGTTCTGTGCTTGTATATTCTAGCAAGTGTGTGTCATGCTAGCTCTGGAAAACTAAAGCTTTTAGCACTGTGAGCTGTTCCTGATGCCTATTAAGCCTATTCGTTCTATTAAGCCAACAATACGAGACCCAGCCACATTAAGGTTACACTTTATCAAGGCAGGATTGCTAAAAACATAACTCCCTGCCACTGTGTACTGGTTCTTGAATTTAATTCTCAAAGAAAACTTAAGGCATCCCTATTCACAGTAGAGAATTAGAAATACTGCTTTGTGCTTGAAACCATTGCACTGACTAGATTAAGAGATCTGCCTAAGTGACTGTTGATGTGGAAGTGTCTTTTTGTATTGAAAGAGGTCTGGTTTTGATGGTCTGAAATACAGACTGTTCACTGCATTTATCACAGTAGTGACCAAGAAAGCTAAGGTAAAAAGAATTAGTATCATGCTACCTCATATGATGCTCTTTTATTGAAAACCTAAGTAGGGGGAAGTCTCAAAAATAAGTTGTCAATTGTTATTAAACGCTTAATTTGATATGCTTTCATCCTTCATAAGTGTTGCTCTTGTCCTTATTTCCTTCAGAATGTCACACAGACATCAGAGCATGCTGCAACAAGGGATTACGTTCTCTGCCGGGCAGCTTTAGCTTCCATTCAGAAAGCAACCCCACCAAACAACTTGCATAAAAAAGGCACCAGATCCAAAGCATCTAATAACCACAGCAGGCTCATGGAATTTTCTGAGGTAACTGGTGATTTCCTTTCACCCTTAATTTCTCATGTGGTGGTCTCACGTGTTCTGGCACACGAACACCTTTGTAAAGAACATTTCTTACATGCATTTCCTATTGGAGATGCTATTCTAACATTAGTATGGCTGCTGTTTGTTGGCTTCCTCTATTTTGATCCAATTTACCCACAGATATAGTGATTCTTACAGACACTGAGCAGGAATAATTTGATCCAACCATAATGGACATAAATCTGTAATAGATTTTTCTAGAGTCAAAGTTATGAATAGAGGAAGCTAGATAGCATCAGAGAATATATTTGCCCTCTACTCATTCTTTTATATGCTTTTTCCAACAGGCTGCCAAGACCTTGAAAAACACTGAAAGCCTTAAAGTCTGCAATCGCTGTGGCTCACCTGCCAAGTATGACTCGTATCTGCAAAGAGCAATGTGCAATCGTGAAAGCTGTGGCTTTGACTTCTGTACGAAGTGCATGTGCAGCTACCACAGCTCCAGTGACTGTGCGAGTGGCAAACCAGTGAAAGCCAGCTCTAAACGTGGGCCACTTCCTGGAACTAAGAAAAGCAAACAGAATCTACGGCGATTGTGATGCATCCATTATTCCCTGCCAGTACAGATTGTCAGGTATCCAAGACATAGTTTTAGGATCTGGAGTCATCCATTAATTAACTCAGACTAGGAAATGCTTTCTGCTTTTTTTATATTATGTGGAAAGGTTAATTTTATTCCTTTTGTATGCACATTTTTGATGGCTCCCAGGAATTTCAAAGTGAAAAATTAAGTCTTACTAATCCAGACATGTAAAGAAAATCTGAGTATGTATTCTAAAAGCATTTTATATGTCCTGACAATCTGTCTGTAGTGTTACAGTCTTCAAAACACTCAGCAATAATATTAAGAGAACCAAAAAAGTTGTGACAGGTAGCCTCTTGTGTGTAACCCTAGCAATCCTTGAATGGCAGATGATGGAAGCATGAACAGTTTTATTTAAATATTTATTATTGTTCAAAAGGCCTTGAAAAACATTTACTGTGAGAATGTCAAATGTGGTGAGTGAAGTCCCTTTTAAATGCTAAAACCTAGCTTTTTATTTTTTTTTAAGGCTTTGCCTTTGATTTTTTTTTTAAAGTGTGAAGGTCCCTGTTTTCTCTGGATTCTGTGAACCTTCATTTGTGACTCCTCATCTGAAAACTGCAGGTGATAGCCTTTCCAACTTAAAAATAGTACTGTATCATGGTGCTACTGCTGAAAACATGACTGCCAGTTCTTCCAAATAATGAGAATTTTAAAATATTTGTATATATTTGTAAAGATGACTTTAAATATTATTCATGTTTGTCTTTGTAAATGTGAAAATAAATTACTTTTCTCAACAACTTGGTTCGCGTATCTGGACTTCCCATTTATCTTGAAATGGTCATGAGAAGTAATCTGAAGTTTTCTAGTACATGCTGACAAAAATACGTGGATTTAGTGAAGGGTGAAGATCCTGGGTCTGGGGGAGATGTGCTGGATCTTTTTCTGTGCTGCCTTCCTGCGTCTTACTTAAGGGCTCTCAGCAGAGATTACCCAGAGTGATTCCACAAGAAAAGAGCATTTCATTCTTGGGAAATAACAGGACCATCCACACTCTAGACATCTAATATCTGCTCATGCACACTTTGGGGGGGAAATTCCTTATTACCCACAAATAAGGGGAGGAAGGACTATACAACAGGGCTTGATCAATAGTAAGAAAGAGGCATATTCTGAGTGATACCTTCTCGGTGAAGGGTCTGTTGTGAACTACTGTGGCTGTTTCTTTCCTTCTTCCCAACCATTTTGTCTTATGCTGGCCCTCAGGTCCTTCACTATCAGATTTAGTCCTAATCAAAAGAGACATTCAAGATTGCAGCCCTTAACAGGTGGGTGACAGCTTCTTAAGGACCTCGACCTGTTACCAGTACTTGAAATCCTCAAATGATCATGAGCAGTTGCAACCTGTGAGCTAGGGGGTTGAAGCTATTTATGAGACCAGCAGTGACTGGCATATCACAAAAACCCACCCAGTGGTCCACGTTCAGTCCCCACCCAAGCATGCTGGCCTCTGCTGCTGAATGAGGGTGTTAGTACCAGTCAGTGCTCCAACTGGTGCTGAGACAGCGACTCATGAGCCAACAGGGGAAACAAAGTAGTCTGCATAAATTTATTGTTAGTGTCTGTGTCAGACCTATCCAAAGTCTAGCTTTGATGTATAGTGTGAGAGTTGTACCTAAGGCAACTTGCTGTGTGTAGATGAGTCCTTCCCAACTGCTACAGCTGCGTTGTCAAAAACACTTTGGCAGCCCCAGCAGCATTGCAGGGACCTGATAAACTTATCCGGATTACAGATGCCTTTCAGATCTACAGAGGCTGATAAATACCTGCAGACTGACAAGATTCTCCTAGCTGGCTGCGACCACAGGACACATTCCTCTCAGTTATTTGCTTATCTCTAGATGCCCTGGCTCTCCAGGGTGAGGAAGGGTGGGATGTTTATCTGCTATGTAAATTGCTGTGGCTAGCAGCTGGTGCTCCAAGCCTGGGCCAGAATATTCCTTAACTTTATCTTGACTCTGTCTGGGATGAAAGCAGAGGCAGGGGTTCAGGACTTTACGAAACCAATACTGAACATCCATATGTTTCAGCTCTTACAATGCTGTCCTGAAAAAGCCTAGGGACTGCTTGAGAGCTACTGATGATTGAAATGTCCTGCAAGTCAGGTGAAGTCCCTAGTGATGGAAGAAGGGACATATTACACCTGTTTTTAAAAAGGGTGGAAAGAGTGACCCTGGGAGCTGCCAACCTGTCAGCATCAGTTCTGTGAAGGTCACAGAACAGATTCTCTAGAAGGTCTTATAAGGCGTATGGAGGACAGGTTGTTGGTCAAAGACAGCCAGCATGACTTCACTAAGGGAAAACCCTGCCTGGCATATCTATGGTTTTCTATGAGAGAGACTACATCAGTGGACAAGGAATGACCTATGGATGGCAATCTGTCTGGATTCTGCAAGGCCTTTGACACTGTCTCCCACAACATCTCACTCGCCAAGTTGGAGAGTTATAGATTTGATGGGTGGACTGTTCAGTGGATACAGAATTGGTTGGGTGGTTGAATAGAGAGTATAGTGGTCAATGGTTTGACCAGATACAGAGCAGTTGATAGTGGTGTCCTTCAAGGGTCTCTACTGGGACCAGTACTGTTCCATATTGTTATCAATGATGTAGACAGTGGGATCGAGTGCACCATTTGTATTTACAAAGGCTTGGAGCGATAGGACAAGGGGCACTGGTTTCAAATTAGAGAAGAGGAGGTTTAAATTGGATGTCAGGAGGAAGTTCTTTAGCAGGAGGGGGGTTGAACACTGGCACATGTTGCCCGGGGAGGTAATTGAGGCCCCATCCCTTGAGATATTGAAGGTGAGTCTGCAGAAGGCTCTGAACAACCTGATCTAGTTGAGGCTGTCCCTGCTCACTGCAGGGGGGGTTGGACTAGATGATCTTTGGAGGTTCCTTCCAACATGGGCCATTCTGTGATAGTAAATTATAAAAGAAACCCATGAGTAAAAACTCCTCTTAAACCTTAGAACAGCACAGAGCCTAGCTGTTCACCTCAATCTCTGTTCAAGGCAATTTCTACGTGTGGCAGAACTGCAGCACGTGCTAGGTATGTTGTTAGTAGTCAAAGGCTCTACCACAAAGAAACCACATTTTAGCATGTTGAGAGTTTTGTTTTACAAAAAACCCCCAACGTTTAAATCTCAACGTTCTGACCGTTGGTGATCACTCTTAGAAAAGCTCAGAATATTTATTGGGAAAATAAAATGTCTGCACTGACTCACAGGGTTTGACAAAAAATGAGCCTAAGCTAAGATTGTGGTAAGAACTCTGTCACAGACACACACACCCCCCACAACAAGCAGGGACATCACTCATCAGACCAGATTGCCCAGCGCCCCATCCAGCCTGACCTTGACTGTCTCCAGGGATGGGGCTTCCATCACCTCTCTAGGCAGACTGTTCCAGGGATCCACTGCTCTCAGATTAAAGAGCATTTCCTAATGTCTGACCCAAATCTACTCTTTTCCAGCTTAAATCCATGAGCCCTCATTGTACTGTTCCATGCCCCCACCTCCAAAACTACCTGCTCCTACAATCCTTGATACTGCAGCGTGAAGGGTTTGAAGAGTAAAATGTACTCTGGACAGGCAAACAGTTCAAGAAGGACACAGGGCTGCTGGAGGGTGTCCAGCATAGAGCAACGAAAATAATGAAGTAGAACACCTCCCTTATAAGGAAGGGCTGAGGGAGCTAGGTCTCTTGAGCTTGGAGAAAAGGAGGCTGAGGGGTGACCTCA
>VZRI01011467.1:78396-99929 GCA_013397515.1 Upupa epops
TATGATTCTATGAAAACCACAAGATGGTGCTCTTGACACACGGCATGAACCCCACTCCTCGAGCTCGCTCTCGCTGAGCACATTGCCTCTGCTGACTGCAGCTGCCCATGTGCTTTGTGCTGTCCCGAGTGACCTTCTGCCATTAAAAGAACAAGACCCACATTTGGAAAGCAATTACTGACTTTAACATTAGGCTTAAACATACTTGTGTAGGATATGTCTGCACCTGCTAAACTTTAAAAGGTGCTGTGCTTTCCAGGAAAGGTTTATCCTGCTGCTAAATGCATGTGCCTTCTCCAAGAGCAGTTAGCTGCCCTAAACACATGCACTGCCCACGTTGTAGGGACAAGAGGAGAGGGAAGTCACCACTCCAAAGCACTGGGTAGATGCAGGCCATCACATCAAGGTATCAGCATGGTTGTGGAGCAAGCTCTGAGTGGGGATTGCATCTGGAGTATTGTGTCCTGTTCTAGGTCCTTCAGTTCAAGAAGGGCAGGGAACTGCTTGAAAGAGCCCAGCAGAGCTACAAGGGTGATGAAGGCAGTGAGGAAAGGCTGAAGGAGCTGGGTCTCTTCAGCTTGGAGGAGACTGAGGGGTGACTTCATTAATGTTTATCAATATGTGAAAGGTGGGTGTCAGGAAGATGGAGCCAGGCTCTTCTCAGTGTCATCCAATGACAGGACAAGGGGTAATGGGTGCAAGCTGGAACATTGGAGGTTCCACATAAATATGAGAAGAAACTTCTCCCATTGAGGGTGATGGAACATTGGAACAGGCTGCCCATGGGGGTTGTGGAGTCTCCTTCTCTGGAGACATTCAAAACCCACCTAGACATACTCTCGTGTGACCTGATCTAGGGGATTCTGCTCTGGCAGGGGGTTTGGACTGGATGGTCTTTTGAGGTCCCTTCCAACCCCAAATGTTCTTGATTCTGTGTGAACTTTGCCAATTAGACGTTGTTTTCCTGCTTTGCCAAGACTGGGTGAACACCTCAGCTGTGGCATCGCCTTGACATGTCTGCTGGCAGGAGCTGATGGTGCTGACTTGCCAGAAATGTAAAGGTCATAGCAGACTTAGACATGATGGATCTTTTGAGGTCCCTTCTGATCCCTAATGATTCCATGAGGGATGGCCTCCTCTGTTGTCAGAAGCCCACACAGGAGGGAAGGCTGGGCTCATGAGAAGTTCTGGAAGATACTTAAGAGCCCTTAGTGGCTGCACCTGGGCCTTGAGTGACCTCCCTGGTGCCTCTCTCAGTGTAAGCGCTGGGCCTGTTGGCAGAGAGAGTTGTGATTTTGTCTGTGGGGAGGTATCTTTTGCAGAATTTTCCAGTTGTTGGAAGGGGTCCTGACCATCTCTGAATTAGAACATCCAGTGACAGTGGGACAGGATGAACCGGACCAGGGTGAGGAACTGGGTTCTGCATTTCTCAGGTATTTTCCTTGGTGGTCTCTGTGGGGCTGTGGCAGGACATGGGCTGTGGTTGATTTCCCTGCAGTTGAATTTTTGGGTCAGCTTGCTTTCTATTGCAAGTGCAGTGAGTGGGGCTGTTCTGTTTCCTTCCTCTGTTGCTGGCTGTTTTGTTTCATTTGTGTGCCTGTAGAGATAGACAATAAAACCCACCTGTGTTTTCTTCTGTGGCTGCATCCCTTTTTGTTAGGTAATGGAATTGGCAAACTACTCACTGCAAGGATGCACTGGGTAGTTATGTGTTAGGTTCTTGATTTTGGAATATACTTGCTGTAGTAGAAAGCAAGTAGAAAGCCCTCTAATGCACCTAAATTTTGGAGTAGACAGCTCAGGGTTTGTCACTTAAAGTCTAGTCTTGCTCTGTGCTTTGCATTCAGACTTGCTCTTACAGTGCCTCAGTACCACTCAAATTCATAGAATTTATGAATTTATTAATGGAATTTATTTCAAATTCATAAGTTTAGATTGAAAGGGCTATTCAAGATCTTCTAGTTCTAACCCCCTCACACCAGACCAGGTTGTCCAGAGCCCCATCCAGCCTGGCCTTGAATGCTTCTAGAGAGGGGGCATCCACAACTTCCCTAGGCAACCAGTTCCAAAGCCTCAGCACGCTCAGACTGAGGAATTTCTTCCTAAGTTCTGATCTGAATCTCCCCTCTTTTAGTTTGAAACCGTTAAGCTACTTTGGAAGATGTTTACACATCCTTACTTTAAAAAAGTACTGTGCTTTCTATAGAAGTTTTAACCTGCTACTAAATGCATGCGCATGAAAAGGCATTGAAAATAAAATGCGAAATACCCCAATACGCTGTGTTTGCTGGCTGCTTGGTTTGCTGGCTGCTTGGTTCATTTACGTTTGGTGCTGAGCTGTGAGCTCTCTACAACCCTCAGCCAGTTGCAGTGACAAGGCAAGCCTGTAGCCTCAGGGACAGCNTTCTATTGCAAGTGCAGTGAGTGGGGCTGTTCTGTTTCCTTCCTCTGTTGCTGGCTGTTTTGTTTCATTTGTGTGCCTGTAGAGATAGACAATAAAACCCACCTGTGATTTCTCCTGTGGCTGCATCCCTTTTTGTTAGGTAATGGAATTGGCAAACTACTCACTGCCAGGATGCACTGGGTAGTTATGTGTTAGGTTCTTGATTTTGGAATATACTTGCTGAAGTAGAAAGCCCTGTAATGCACCTAAATTTTGGAGTAGACAGCTCAGGGTTTGTCACTTAAAGTCTAGTCTTGCTCTGTGCTTTGCATTCAGACTTGCTCTTACATTGAAAATAAAATGCGAAATACCCCAATACGCTCTGTTTGCTGGCTGCTTGGTTCATTTACGTTTGGTGCTGAGCTGTGAGCTCTCTACAACCCTCAGCCAGTTGCAGTGACAAGGCAAGCCTGTAGCCTCAGGGACAGCTCTGAGATCTCCCCTAGCTGAGAAGCGGCTTTGTTGGGGAAATGAGAGAGCTTTGTCTCTGCTTTGTTCTGTTTTTACAACTCTCAAGTACTGTGATAGCTTTTGGGAGTCACCAGAAGTGCTGCTGAGTCTGGACAGGAGTAGCAGCAATGTTGCTGCTATCGCAGTGGCTGCATTGGGGCATGGTGGGGAACAGAGGAAGGGCTGGGAAAGTCAGCTTGGGTGACTGTAAAGCTCACGGTAAGGGACAGTCTTTGTGTGGGACTGTAATCTGTCATAGCTAACATGGCATATTTCATGTCTTTTTGTGGGGAAGCAGAGGTCTGTAGACATTCAGTTCCACCCCATAGCCAGACCAGGCTGATGTTGGTGAATGGACGCTGGTGTTGCATTAAACGACCTAGTTGCTCTGACTTACTCAGCTCATGTCGGACCTGCACCAAGAGCATGGCATGAGCAAGAATTGGCTCTAAACAAACCCAGTTTGCTGCAGGTGTGTAAAGTTCAGGCAGTCCTGTGTGTTTCAGAAGGAGGTGTAACTCTTCCAGGGTTAATACGCATTGGCTAGAGCTTCACAGGAGCACTTCAGGATGGATACAGCAATGGAGAACTTTCACTGCCACTGTGGAGACTTGCCACTTTCCGCAGCTCCTGGTTTCTGCCCATCTCTCCAGAGTGCCCACCAGAGAGCGCAGCGTCCCTTCTCAGCAGCGAGGAATGTTCCTTCCAGGGCTTCACACTAGTAGCTGGCTCCTGCATGAATCATAACGTAAACACCATGACACAAGACCTCTGAGACTTACGTCTTACGCTTTGTGTCGTTTTATGGGGGTCTTCCTCAGCTCAGCTAATTAAATTTTACCGTAGTTGTGTGTTAGTCATACATAGATCTAATTTTCGAGGTTGTCCCTGGATACCAAATTAGTAGAGAAGAAGGCATCAGTTGCAATTTGCTTGCAAACATACTTTAAACACCAGCTGCTCGTAAAAATACACATAATGTTTTTAAATCAAAAAGCTCAGTGTTGCCTTAAAAACACTCGCAGCAGGCAGCAATATAATGCGTTTATTCTCGTGTACTATGTACCCCTGAGTTAAAAACATCTAGGTGCCACTATGAAGTCCAGAAAGTCTGAGTTACTCTGTGTTCCTGCCATTCTTTATGGCACATTGCCATTGTGTAATAGTTGTAGCAAGTAGAAAAACCACTGGAACATATAAGAAATATTGTAAGGTGTCGTGTTAAAGGTGACTACATCAGTAGGAATAAGAATGCCACAGGAATTCCAGCCACACTATGGGAAACAGCTTTGGGAAAGTACATGGTCTGTTTTTGTTCTGGTTTCGTCATCTCTGCTAACTGACAGCTGCATCCTCAATATTTATGTGTTCCTTGCACATGTGAAACATGTAAACCGGGATGCCTTACACTGCTATCACAGCTCTGCTTCTCTTCGGTGAGTTAACCGTGCTGCTCAGTATGTAAGGAGAACAGTTAGTATTTCTGTTTGTGCTCTTAGCATGTCAATAATCACAGTACTTATCTTGTCAGTGCTCATAAAATTCCTCCTTGTTCTCTTGTAAATAGATTATACCATGAAGGGTGACTTTCTTAACGATATGTAGACAGCTCTTCTGCTATGTTTTGCCTTTCACAACAGAATCATAGAATGGTTTAGGCTGGAAGGGAGCTTGAAGATTGTCTAGTTCCGATCTCCCACTAAATCAGGTTGCCCAGAGCCCCATCCAACCTGACCTTGAACAATTCCAAGGAAGGGGCATCCACAGCCTTCTTCGGCAACCTGTTTCAGTGCCTCAGCACCCTCATGGTGAAGAACTTCCTAATATGCAACCTAAATCTCTCCTTTCAATTTGACCATGGCCCCTTGTCCTATTACTCCAGGCCCTTGCAAAAATCCTTTTTCCAGCTTTTCTGTACCCCCCTTCATGTACTGGAAGCAGGTCTTATGTCANTCCTTGCAAAAATCCTTTCTCCAGCTTTTCTGTAGCCCCCTTCATGTACTGGAAGCAGGTCTTATGTCGCCCCAGAGCTTTCTCTTCTCTCAGCTGAACCACATTAGCTCTCTAGCCTGTTCTTGTCCCTTGGAGTTGCAACCAAGAGCAAGCTTTTCACTGTTCATACAGAGCAGCTTTGTCCTCCCTACAGCAAGGTTTTCACCAAGTTTCTGGAGTAAGAAGCAATTTTAGCATGTTGTTTTATGTTTACATGGCAGTCTTCAATATGATTACAGTTCTTTCAGGTTTCCTATCTATACACTGAAGCAAATTAAACACTTGTAGTTTTTCTTCTCCATACCAATTTCTTAAGTTTTGGTGACCAGCATCAAAGGTAGCGGTCGTGCGTGGTTTAATAAATTAGAGCATGTGTGCTTCTTTGTTTGGAAATACTTGAAGAAAAATTAATGGTTGCAATATACAAAGTAATAATAATAATAATAATAAAAGCTCTGACCTGTGATGCAGATAAAGCCAACGCTTGAATGAATAACAGCGTCATTTCTGGGAGATGTGGCTCTTTGACCTGCAGGGTTGTTTTTTTACCAATTCATAACATGAGTAGGCACGAGAAAACATGAGAAAAATAGTGTCCAGGGACTTCATGATTATTTAGTGAAGGTGATGATGGATGAATTGGTGTGAAACCTTTTCCTCCTGAGCATTCACACAAAGCAAAACAAATCCACTACCAACACAGCAACTTTCAGAAATAGCTTTTAGAATGAACTTGGCTTATTGGACCATAAACCAGGCATAAAATGAGACGTAACAATACCTAAATCCCACTTAATTTCCTCGTGTGTCTGTTTTAAAGAATGTCAAAAGTGAGATGAATGTTATTATATTTTAAATGTAAAGCAACAGAGACACAAAATGCTCGCTCCGTAGCCATGCGATAGTTCAGTTATGAATACAGCTTGGGTTTTCTGACTCCAAATTGACGGAGCACGTCTTCTATCAATACTGCTTTTTGCAGTAATTAAAGTGGTAAATCAAGAAGTGCTTCGTGTTTTGTTGCTTGTTTGAGCACCAAGCATCACAAAACTTTAGGGAACTTGAGGACGTGTCTAGTTTAAGAAAGATTATTGGCTTCGCTCGGTATTATTTGAAAACGGGTTACTTATATTGATGTAAAATATCTACAATCTCAAAGAGGTTTTCTGAAATGACCAAACCACTCTCAGCTCAAACATTTTTAAGTCCAAGTGGACACCAGAGGTAACAAATATCCTTATTTTTCTTTTTGAGGCAGGATTCATCCATTTGAAATAGCTTCTTACTGCAGGTAAGTGAGGAATCTGTATAGCCCTCTTAAGTCTGCATCACCTATTTGTTGCTTATGCAGTCAATGGGAGCAGGAATTTATGTTCCTGTACAAACTTCTAGCACTGCTACCTAAGCTGAAAATGTTGTTATTCAGAGTGAAAGAACAAATCAAGAGAAGAAATAACTTGAATTAAAAGGTAAATCAATGCTATAAAGTTGGGTTAGGCTCCCAAAGGATAAAAAAATCATTGACTGGGAGGATGGTAAAGGGTTACTACAGCTTCTTATATCTGTCCTGAAAAAATAGTAAGTCTATGACTTAATGGATTTATGATGATTATAAACTGACAATAACAAACCATAAGCTATTTATTTATGCTCCTATGATTTTAA
Source organism: Upupa epops (assembly GCA_013397515.1). Classification (NCBI taxonomy): domain Eukaryota; kingdom Metazoa; phylum Chordata; class Aves; order Bucerotiformes; family Upupidae; genus Upupa; species Upupa epops. The sequence goes on from VZRI01011467.1 coordinate 84,947, forward strand.
GTTAGTCTGTTTTTTCAGAGGAATTGCATAAAATGGTGATGTTCAAGAAGATTTAGAATATTTTCATTGCCATATGCCCAGATAGTTTTATCATGAAGCAGCCAAACTGCATTCAGAAAAGAAGCTTAAAGTATTCTCTCATTTCAGCACCATTTGAATGGTGCTTATGACAATTTAGTCAACTTATAATGAAATCTAGACCTTTTTTTATTTTCTTCAAAATATTGTGACTGGAGATAGTTGAAAGTAGGGATATAATCTATGTGTTTATTTTTCATTTATTGAGCTTTAAACTATTGATAGGTTTTTGCTCATTTCCCCATAACTTATAGTGTATTTTACCAAAACATGTTTTAATAGGATTCTAGAATAAAATAAAATTTTCAAAGACTTGTTTTGATAACTTTAAAAATCTATTAAAAACAAGAACATTAAAAGCATGTTTACTGAGGGTAAGCATATTTATTTGATAGGTTTCATTTTGTAAAGCAATCTCAGCCTCTTTTTCCCTTTACATTAGAGAAAGTAGGAGGAGAGACACTATGGCAGCTCTTGTTTGCAATATGTTTTCTCTATTTATTAGCATATAACAGGAACTTCTGTGGGAGTGATGTGGAAACACATCTGTTGTGTAAACCTGTGGCCAGAAGAAGGTGAAACAATGAAAAATAAAATGTGCCCTGCATCTTTATTTCTAGTAAAACCACATCAGCTAGAAATGTGATTTATCTTTCAGGTTTTAATGTGAGCTTGTAATATTAGAGGAGAATTACAGAGCTATTATATATTATGTATTTTACAAAAGTAGCAGAACTTCTAACTTATAATACTGATTTCAAGCACAGTGTTCCATTTGCAGCCACCACACTTTACTGGGAACAAGCTGTATACCTGGCAGTAAAGTTTGAAGACTTTAGAAATGAACGGAGGTCAGCATCCGCTTTGGTTAAGTTTTTTTAAAGACTTGTTCAAAGCCAGCAAGACAGCCTGTTGTTTTAAAAATCAGCACAGCAGCAAGCAAAATCCAAAAGTCTTCTCCTTAGGTTTGCCCTTAAGGGCAAGGAAGCAACTCAATAGAGGACTGTGATGCACAGCCTGCGGGCAAGAAATGGATCAATAAATCTTTGTAAATTAAGCTAGTATTTGTGTTACTGAAAAATGTATTTCATCTGCTCATCAACACTGAACCATCACTGGTACCATATATCTTCTATATGAATTTGGTTTAGAGATGCTGCTGCGTTGCTATAACAGCAAAAATCCTACAGAGAAACACTTTTCTGATTATATTTTCAGTGTCCTCCTGGTCTGGGTGTGATTAGAAGTTAATAAATGTTAACTCTGTGGAGGATAAAATGAATTGTCATCTTTTGTATTAAACTTCAGTTACCATCAGTTAATTTTGAATCCAGAGCACTAGTTGCATGTAGGGTTTTTATTTATGTTAAAATCAAAACAAAATGAAAGGAGCATAGAATATATAATTTGGTAGATCTGAGAGATCATAGAATTTAGTTCATCAAGTGGAGAATAAAAACATGCTTTTAATTCAGCTTTCTTGTCTTCTTGTTGTGCTCAATGTAATTTTAAATCTGTTGATAGCAGACGTTCTGCAGTTTTAATACAGTCTTCTCCTTAATTGCTGATTGTTTCCATCACCTTACTGCTGTCATACCAATGACAAGTTTCAATACTTTCAAGGATATTTCATCATCTTTCAGGGAAAGACTTTCTGCGTCAGTTAATATCTCTCACAAGGTCCTCTTAATGACCACTGGTGAGCGATAACAGAGCAATAAAAATAATCCACAGCAGTACAGAAGTTGCAGTAAACCTTTCTGCAGCACAGTGAAGAAATGACAGTGAAACAGACGTTGCGGTGGAGAAGTTTGTTTCATCTTCTTACCTGCTCTCTGAAAGGATTTAAAGCACTCACAAGTACAGCTCTTGATCTTTGGCCAGGACAAGGTTTAAACTTGGTTATTTCAGCTGATGCCTGTGTAGATCTTCTTGCTGGAAACAGATAGAACCTTAGATAAACCATTACACTCGCTCAGTGATCCTCAAACTTCTTTCCTGCTGCTGTAAAAAGCACCAGAGTTCATGTCTTTGGTGTTATACCACATCCTTGGTTCCATAAATGGCTCTGATATCAAGTTTGCTCTCATTAATTTAGCCATCCAGCTCTTGGCTATATATCAAATCTCTACACTCTTTTCTCTGCACTGCTGTAAGTGCATTTAAAATCAGGTCTAATCTATTACAGTTTCACTTATGGCAACAATGGTACCCACACACAGAGCTAAACTGAGGGTCCTATGCTAAAGAGGAGGAAGGCAAATAGGAGATCTTGAAATAAGCACCAAAGAGTTACCTTTCAGTACCTATTTGTCATGCATAAAGATTTCAACTCTTATTTTTGCAGCTTCCCTATTTTGTTGATGACCAACCATTTCCAAAAGACATTCAGAAAAGGTATCAGCTTAACATGAGAAAATGCCATTAATTTCTGTTGGTTGGTGGGTTGGTGAGTGCATTTTAAAATACATGCATTTATTGAATTGCTACCTTGTTTTATAGCCAATGCTGTTTAATTTAAAATAGTACCTCACTGAGGTGATTTCTATAGTCTTTCTGTGCTTTTTGTTTTGTTCAGGATGTAAAATCATTGCCCAGTCTATAGACTTGTTGACATAATGAGCAGGATGCAAAGTTAAAGTATCTTAATTTTAACCTCTTAACATAGTTATGACCTCCTCCTCCTGCAGTGCTAAGTTATATCAAGGTTGGGGGTGGTTTAAGCTATTGATGTATTGGCTGTGATAGCTTTGCTATGTTATTAATTACTGACACAGACCACATGCACATGCTCATCCCTCTAATGATAAAAAAGACACTTCTATGTCACAGGACCATGAGTTTAGATTTTAACTGTACCAGCTTAGGCTTTCTACCTAGAAGATGTGCTTAATTTGTCATGAAATTATAGTAACCGTAACAGCCATCACATGTATGAGTGTGTTAGAGAAGTTGAAGAAAATATTAGGTATCTTCTGAGTGTAGTAATAGTACTAGAACCCAATCATAGTGCAGGTATTCATAATGCACTTCAACTTAAAGGCCATTCAGTGGTGTATAGAGTACATTGTTCTGCTTTGCAGAACTGAGTGGACTAACTGTATACACTGGGTGAAATCATAGAATCATTAAGGATTGGAAGGGACCTCGAAAGATCATCTAGTCCAATCCCCCTGCCACAGTAGGGTCACCCAGACTAAGTTCAGAGAATAGAACATTTCATATTGGAAGCTACCTGGAAAGATCATCCTGTCCAATTCCCCTACCACAGCAGGGTCACCCAGACTAAGTCCAGGCGAGTTTCAGACATCTCCAGAGAAGATCCCGCAAGCCCCCCAGTGCTAACACATGGCTGAATCTCACAACCAAGTGAAAGGACCAAGGCTGGACAGGCATCTCCTACCATAGCCAAAGGCAAGACTGATTGGGCTACTTTATTTGTCACCAAGAACCTTTAAACTCTGCTGCTGGCTGCAACGCAGCAGGCACTGAGTGGTGGGGGTGCAGGCTTCCACAGACCTTGACACGGGGAATGGCCCCCATCCAAGAGGGAAGGCCAGGCTCGTGAGAAGCTGTGGATGGTCCTTAATGGGCCCTGAGTGACCACCCTTGGTGCCCCTCTCCGTATCAAAGCAGGTCCTGTTGGCAGAGGGAGTTGTGAGTCTGTCAGTGGGAGGATGCTCTTTGCAGAATGTCCCTGTTGTCCCTGGAGCTCCCAGTGACAGCAGGACAGNAGAATAGTACATTTCAGATTGGAAGCTACCTGGAAAGATAGCTAGAGTGGACTAGAGTGTATTTCTCAGGTATTTTCCTTGATGGTCTCTGTGTAGCTGTGGCAAGACATGGGCTGCGGTTGATTCCCCTGTTGTTGAAGTTTTGGGACAGTTTGCTTTCTGTTGCACCTGCAGTGATAATCTGCAGTGTTCTGCAACCAAAGACCACAGGAGCCTGCATGAGGAAGCAGTGCACAGACCCTACAGCTGGATCTTCTCAGGGATTGACCTCTCAGATGCAGCCTCTAATTTATGTTTGGTGGTACAGATCCTTCAGGTGTTGTACTTCAAAGCATCTACGTGATTCACAGCATATGAGGATCCAGTCCAAACTGTGTGTAGATAATTTCTGGCAAAACAACGCTTCTGGGGCATGTTTTTCTTGTGATTGCTGCCTGCATAATTTTGAGATAACTGCAGTGAACATAGAAGTAATTTAATCATCAACTGAGAGGTGAATTAGCAGCAAATTATGTGTTACAAAGACGTGCAGGTGATGTTGTGCTGCTTGTTGCCATCATCCAGCTTAAAACCTAGCAGGCGTGCATTAAGGTCCATGATATTCTGGTTAAATTGACCCCATGATGATGTTAATCACACAAGAGGTTTATGGCTAAATCACAGTAAATTATACTGCTTCTGTCACGGTAAATGATACTGCTTCTGCCTCTTCAGTGCTCCTCCAGAGAAAACCACTGATTATTCAATTTCACTGATGATGTTGAAATGTTTGGAATATTATTGAAAGCAAAAGGCCTTTTAAAATCAGAAAACCAGGTGAACGCATGCAATATTCTTAAAACAATGCTGAGATGTTAATCACTTCAAATAATTCAGCAAGAAGTTGTCATCAGACCTGTGGAAGATTTTTATAAGGTGTTTCCTTAAATAACGGTGTTCTGAGGACTGGTGCTCCCCCACAGAGCCCTGCTTGCAGCTATTGTACTGCTGACAGCTAGTACTTCTGCCTGTACAAGTTGTTTTCTAGAGCAGCACGGACTGGCTTGTGATACGTGGAACGGATTTAGACTGTAGGATGAATTTCAAGCTACTGTCTGAAATCCCCTTCATTATTTTGAACTGAAATCTTGGGAGAAGGCACTTTGCATGAACACAATAAGAAGGGGAAGACCAAAATAGAAGTAATAGCCATTTATTAGCCATTTTTGGAAGGTGTTGGTCACAGTGTGTGCTAAATGGGGATAATGGTGCTATAGGATGGTATGGTGATTTGGAGCTAACTCTTCTCAGAAGACCACAGCTGACTGCTGTGATTTCAGCTAATCTCTTCCCTGCTACTCTAGTGAACTGTGCAGCTGAAGGGATGGATTCACCCATTTGGCCTGTAGGCTGGGGGAGAAAAGCAGGCTGTAAGGACTGCCTTCCCTTCCTCTTTTGCCCTTACTTATACTCCCATCACTACAAACCACAGATGTCTCAGTAGCCTCAGGATTCATCACCAGCAGTAAGATTTGGTATCCTAGAATTGTATTAGGTGCTGTTATTCACCGTAAGGTAGGGTCTGCATTAAAATATGACAGGCAGCTCTTTCAAAACACCTGGAAGTGGAGAGGAAGGTGTAGGAGTATAGAATGAGCATCTTTCCTCAACAGGTAGAAAGAGGGAATGGGGAGGGAAGTGCATGGCATTGAATCATATCTACTGCTTTTTTTATAGTGAAAAGGAGATTGAGGAGAGGCTTTGGTGCTGACACAGAGTGTCTGTGGCTGCTCAGAGCCCATGAAACCAGCTCATGCAGCTTTCTGGTCTTTTGTTGTGGTTTAGAAATTGTCAGTGAATAGCAGCTGTACTTTAGTGGGCCTGGGGTCCAGAGGGTGACATCTCCAAATGGCATTGGTTCCAGAGCAGCTCTCTTCCCCACTCTTCTTCCCAAATCTTTTTGGTATTTCACTTTCTGTGCTTCAAAACAATCCCTGTAAAGATATTTCTAGGGCTTCTGAAGGTAACATGCATCTGCAGGGAACCCAGATGAGCTGGGATCTTAACCACAGTAACAAAGAATAAGATGTGGTGATGTTAGGTCATAAACTGGACTTGATGATCTGAGAGGTATTTTCCAAACTCAATAATTCTGTGCTTTGGTCACATTTTCTATCCTTTGTATTTCTGTTATCTAGAAACAGTTCTATACCAACTCAGCTTTATACCTAACATAGCTAACTCACTGTTGTAGGTACCTGTTGTCTCTGTCCTCATCCTCGCTCTCTAGCCTGGCCTGGGGCTTTGCTGTTGCTGTAGGTGTCATTCACTTTCTGTTCACAAAAAGTATTAACAACCTGTTGTGAGTAGTTTCTGATGGTGAAAAGCCTTTCTGTTGATGATGTTTGCATCATCATTTCCTCTCAGGAAGGTTTTACTTTGACTGAGCTTAATGATTTGGCATAGAAATCAATCTTCAATGCAAAAACAAATACAAGCACCATGACCCAAATGTTGTGTATGTTGTGCACTCGTGTAAACTCGTATATGTTGAAAGGGGCATTTCAGAGTGACGTGGATGATGACACTTGAGCTCAAACTATGTATGAAATTATTCTGTAAAAAATCAATCAGAGAAAGTGGCTCTCCCTGCAGCCCACGGATGCTGCCTACTAAATCTGAGGGAAACATACTGTGCTTGATTCCCTGGCAAGAATCCAAGCTGTATTCCCTTGTGTATTGGAATACAGCAAGGGACCAGAAGTCACTCTGGATGATGGTCTGGTTGACATGGCTGTGGATAGCCTAGAAAAGCCTTCAGGGTCAGGAGGGAATGGTTTCTTGACTGAAATCACACCAGACATTTTTCCCTAGGTGTTGTTCACTGTAAGGAATTCAATCACTGATGCCACCAGTGTCTTGCACTTCCTAGGCTTTGCCCATGGTGGGTAAATCCTGAGTTTATATTGACTTTAGGAGTTGTAAAAAACTATGTAAGCATACTACCTCTTATAATCTTAGACTCTATTTGTAGTAATTTCACAAATGAGTCAGAAACAAGAACTAATAACCAGCTGACTGCTCACTTCAAACTGTTTCCAGACCCAGGATTATAATCAGGAATGCTTGACTCCTACCCTCACCTTGGTCATTGCACAGCTTCATTCCCCTTATTTCTGTCTGTCCTTTCTGGAGGCTAAAGCAATATTACATAAAGGCTCCAAAAATTCATCTGCAAATCTTAAATCAGGACATGATGAATAAAATCGCTTCTGATCGTGGCAGAGAGTTCTACTCCATGCCCACTAACTCTAACAGATGTTTCAGAATGAATGAATTACAACCTTTATAATTACTCAGCCAGTCTATTTTAGAGCTTTAGCAAGAAAATAGGAATTAAGGCAATCTGCAAGGAATTAGATAATTTCCCACTTTTCCTCCCCTTTCCAAGTTCCTTTTCAGATTTCCCGAGGAAAATTTCATTCATTGCATGAGCTGAAATGTCAGGTAGAGAGTTTTTGTGTGGAGCCAGATGAAATGTAGGGAAAAGTTGGTTACGTGTGTACACAAGGGACTAGAACATTTAAAATCAATGATCTCTTCTTCAAAGGGAGAAAGTATATTTTTTCTACTTCATTTTTTCCCCAGCACAGTTCTGCTGACTGCAGTGGAGCTATTCTAGTTTATAAGTGGAAAGAACCAGATGTGCCTTTCCAGTTCTTGAGTCTTTCTTTTCTGATACTTGATTCTCACACTATTTTTCAGTGTTTATTGAGGATGAGGAAGTTCTGTTGCAGTGTTTGAAAAATTCTGCCCAACCTCTGCTGTTTGTCTGAAAACTTGCTGAATGCGGTTCTGCAGTGTCAAATGTCTTTGATTTGATTTGGATGGGACCAGATGTCAACAAATTGGAATATAATGCTGTTGAGACAGATGACAGTGGAGGAAGCATAAAGGGATTCATTACAAATAAGGATTAAAGAAAACATTCAAATGCAGTTCTGCAGTTTTCATTCACCACAACTTAGAATATTTAGAAAAAATAAATCAGAATCTATTTTTTTCTCATTCCTTATGAAGAAGTGAATGGGAATTTAGGACTTACATCAAAAGGCACTGGTACACTGCCTTTATATTTTTATATTTTCATATTTTCCAAACACCAGTTCATGGTATTTATGGTGACAGTCTTCCTTACTGCTTTTAAAATTCACACTCTGATTTGCCTGGCAGAAGAGTAGACAGAAACTCGCTCAAACTCCAGTGTTAAGGAGTAAATCTCATCCTCTTTCAGAGTTCCAGATTTATCTAGGTTAGTATGGCTGCATAAAACTCATAAGGACCTCTGCTTTCTTCAGGCTGACAGTGGCAAAGACAACAACAGTAGCATTTTACACACAAAAGTGATTCCAAAGCAGGTTCCAAAGTAAAAAATACACAGAGATCAACTGTTGATGATGTGTAAGAATTTGTCAGGTGATGATTAACTAGGATTTCTCTGGACAAGAATACAGATGAAGAGTGCCAAGACTCTACTCATAGAAGAAGAGCTTCCTCTGCAGCATGGAATGTGTCTTCCTGCAAGAGAAAGCTCCTTTTCTCCTGGATCACAGTGGTGTCACAGAGGTTTCTCTCTCCATCCTTGGTTTATCAGTAGTACACTGAGCTGAGACCTCAACAACATCTTTGCTCGGCCAAACAGCCCTTCTGTTAGCTTCTCTTTTGTAGTGCAGGTGGTAGTAATGAGCTGTGGTAGTGACTGACAACAGCATCCTGGGGTGCATCAGAACAGGGGTGGTTAGCAGATCGAGAGAGGTTCTTCTCCCCCTCTACTCTGAACTGATGAGAGCACGTATGGAGTACTGTGTCCACTTCTGGGTCCTTCAGTTCAAGAAGGACAGGGACCTCCTTGAAAGAGTCTGGCAGAGCTACAAGGATAATGGAGTGGAGCATCTCCCTTATGAGGAAAGGCTGAAGGAGCTGGGTCACTTTAGCTTGGAGAAGAGGAGGCTGAGGGGTGACCTAATTCATGTCTACAAATATGTGAGGGGTGGGTGTCAGGAGGATGGAGCCAGGCTCTTTTCAAGGTCATCTAGTGATAGGACAAGGGGCAATGGGTGCAAGCTGGAACAGGGGAGGGTCCTTATCAATATCAGAAGGAACTTCTTCCCAGTGAGGGTAACGGAGCACTGGAACAGGCTGCCCAGGGAGGTTGTGGAGTCTCCTTCTCTGGAGATGTTCAAGACCCACCTGGATCTGTTGCTGTGCAGTTTGGTCTAGGTGATCTTGCTGTGTCAGGGGGATTGGACTAGATGACTTTTGAGGTCCCTTCTGATCCCTAATGATTCAATGACTAACATGATTTAGGCAGCATTTTATATAGCTCCAGCCTTGCATTAAAGAGTTAGTCTGGTCCGAACGGTTAGCCCACTTGTGAGGCTCTAGGATATCTCATCCAGGTCCTTGAGGAGGCAGTGTTCTTTACAGGCAGCAGTGGGAAAGGGTGGTAGTATCTGTCAGGACATGCTAAAGGATGCTGTCAGTGTCCCAGAAGTGTAGATGGGTGGTATACCCATGGGGGTCACATACCATTCAGTGGCAGCAAGTGGGACATCATGGAATAGCTAAGCTGCACTAAATGACTGTGTCTGAAGAGTGAATCCTGCTCCAGGTGTGAGCAGTTAAAACCTTCTCATTAACTCCATCTGCTCTTTAATGTAGAAAAGCCTGTGTAACTCACTAATTACACCTTGGTGTTAACTTAGGATTCTCATAAACTGATTTTATTTCTGGGAGTTCAAAGGGGTTTTTTAACAACAGCTTTTTGCAGTATGGGATTAAAAAATAACGGCAACAGAAATTCAACTGGGTTTTTATCTGTGTCCCCAAATAAGAGTCACCTGCTCTTAAGCTGAGCAGGTTTGATAGTTGTTTTTGTAATCATTTAAATGATGGAGATGCCGCAGTTCTCAGAGATTACCTCTTCTGTTAGAGAGTTAAGTATCTCCTGTTACAATTTTAAACCCATTATTTATGCTATTCAGAGCACATAAAAAAGCCCCAATGATTTATTCCTTTATTCTTTAAACCAAAAAAGCTTTCTTCATAAATGGCATCTTCCAGGTGTGTTATTCAATTCAGCTGGTCATATCTTTTGATACAGCAAAAATGTTCACAGCATAAAAGCTTTTCTTCCCCAGTCCACTCTCCTGCTAAAGAAAGACCTTTATGATGGTGATGATGAGCACTGAATTGGAGATATCTCCATTTGAAATCCATGCTTTGTGTCTGCCTTTGCTTTTGAGGAACACTCACTGAGATTAATTTCTGAGACCTCTTTAAATGTCTCATAGTAATAATTTCTAGCATGCTGGGTCTGGGTTGTCTGAGGCTAGCTTTTTCCTCTGGTAATAATGGTACAGTTGAAGTTTTCAAGTTTATGCCTTGGCTATGTTTTTAGTGGGACTGGATGTTATTTTCTTTGAAACTCTTAGTTCTGGAGGTATCCACGTCACAGTGCAGTGAGGGAGGTGTAGGCTGAAGTAGCAGATAAGACCTAGTTATTTCACTGACACTTGGCTAAGTTTAACCGGAGTTCTTTTAGTGTTTGTAAACTATAGCTTGGGTTGCCTGCACTGGTGTTGACTTGTCTGTATTGCTGAGGAAAGAATGTAATTAAAGTACTCTTCCTATTAAAACAATCCCAAACTAGCAATGCACCACCCATGGAATTCTAAGGCACAGGGGCTTGCTTGGAAGCAGAAAAACTGCTGCATTTGGTCAGGTCCTGCAGAAAATTCTTCTGCTTGTGCTTCTCTGGAGGCAGGAAGCCCAGGGTCTTTGGCATGGGTGAGTCTCAGTAAACTACCATAAATTCTCCTGGATAGACTGGGTCAGAGCAGTGTGATGACCTTCCAGGGCTGAGTGGGCTAGGTACTGATTTATACAGTCCAGCTGCCTGTATCTCAGTGCCCAGAAATGATGGTGGGGAATTCTGAACAAATCTTTCACAAGTATTTTTTAAAAAAATGATTCTTCCTATTTTAGTCACTGGAGCTTAATGCAAAGAGGAAAACCATGTTAGAAGGTGACTTTAGGAGCAGGTAAACTGAGGGGGATCTTGTCTGCAGCCAAGTTCATCACTACTTTTAACATAATCATATTTGAACCACATTTCAGATCATGGTCATTTTAATAGCTGAACAGAGAGCTTGTTCACAAGTAGTTGGTGATCGGGTGAACAGTTGATTCAGTGATCCTGGAATATCTAAATCACAAGGAAAATAGACACTTAAAATAGTCTGACAAATTATGGATGAAGATTAGATGAAAGAAATAAAAATTAGCAACAGAAGAGCCTTTGGGATGTCAGCGGGATCCATCAAAGTCTAATCATTATACAGCTCTGGCATTTTGATACCATGTCGGGGGTCCCCCAAGCACTTCTGGTTGGTGGCTTGCTGAGTAAATGTCAGTTTAAAGCTGTTTTCCTGTTTTTGTGGAAAAACTCCTGTAGGGTTTCTCATCAGCTAACCAGTCTTGTTATATCTCTGCTGCCTCTAGCCAAGTATGAATGCTAGTCTATGTGTAGCTGCTTCCTTACCTTGTTTTTTTCACTCTGTGATGTCAGGGGTTTTTAGCCATAGAAGGTCTAAGCTCGGCTATTTTTGAACCGTGAACTATTGGTGCCTTTGCTACTTGCAAATCACATCCCTGGGTATGTGTCACTGAATTCGACATGCACACAGTTATGACAGTTAGTTTAAATCATTAGTTCCATTTTAAATGTGATCCCAGTGCAGCCCAGTGAGTGCACAGTGAATACCTTCAGCTCTGCCTCTTTGTCACGAGCACCAACAACCGGTCATGTCTGTTGTTGTGTTACATATAGTAGGGGTTTGAAAGGGTCAGGATACTTGACCCTTTCAAATTTGTGGGTTATATGTCTGACCATGATTGCATTCTGTAATTTATCTCTCCATTCAAAATACAGAGAAAATCTGAGTGTGAGTTAATTTAGAAAAATGCTGTCACCTAATACTAATGAAAGCAATGGCCTCAAGTTGCCTCAGGGGAGGTTTAGATTGGGTATTAGGAAGAAGTTCTTTACTGAGAGAGTGGTTGGGCCCTGGAACAGGCTGCCCAGGGAGATGGAGTCATCATCCCTTGAGGCATTTAAAAAACGTCTAGATACAGCACTTGAGGCTGTGGTGTAGTGGTTAAGGAAATATTGGGATGAAGACTGGACTCTATAACATTGAAGGTCCTTTCCAGTTGTGATGATTCTATGATTATAATATAGTCCATGATTCTGCTCCAAACCCTGTAAGTGTGCATTGTTACTTATGATGTGCCTATACAGAGAACAGTCTCTGCATCACCATGAAATCAGGCTTTAAATGCATGAGCAAAGGATAGTGAACTTGTCTTGATTGACGCTTAATTATCAATTTATTTATTACATCAACACCTCTCACAACAAAACAACAGCTTCTTTTACTCATGGAAAAAGCCAGGACAGTGAGGCTTGTTTACTGACCTTATATTATAAATGCTATTTAATTTATGATAAAATAAGATCAAATAAGTGTGTTACTAATGCAAGACAAAGACATAGCCATGCTTTGGCTCACCTGAATGTTCTTTGTGTATCTCCCCCCCTTAAGGTTCCATGAAGGGTTGAACTGTAAAGCTCTGGGGCTGTGGCCATCTGTGAGTCACTGTGGGAGCAGAAGCTCTGTGTTTAGACAAATACAGATTAGAAATGAAAAACTTTTCACACAACATGAGCTAGCATAGTTCTGTTAAGGGAAAGTTGCCATAAAATCTCTTGCTATGCTAAAGAGCGGACCCTCAATAAAGTGACAGGAGGAGTCGTGTTTCATCATGCAGTGTTGTGCTCTCATATACATAGTATGTTCTCAGCGTAAGAGAGTAAGTTTTTAAAAAATCAGAAAGCAGCCCTTCTTCGAATAACTTTTGATTTAGTTAGTCATGTTCTTATGATGTTTTTATGCTAGGGTTTTGGCACATAAAATATAAATGAAAGCAGCTATTAAGATTCTGCCTTTTCCCTGCATTGTAAAGTGATGCTATTTTTAAATACTCATCCCTGAATGCATCACATGAATCATTTTCATTAAATAAACATTTTAAGTGTGTAAAAGCCACATTCATTAATATTTTTGAAAAAAATAAATTAGAGCCAATGGATATGGCTTCCTATGAATAATTGAAATATGATTTATCTCCTGTTTTATATATGGAATGTTAAACTAAAATGATGGGTTTTCCTCATTTGTGTAATTATTTTTCTCTTCTAATCTTCCATTTATGTTAAAGTAATTCAAATACATTTACTTTCTGTCCCCTTCCTTCTGTTTCTTCTTGGCTCCATGCCTCCAACTCCAAAGGGCTGACAAATTGCAACCATCTACATAAGATTTCCATCACCACTTGTTGTATTTTCCATTCACAGTTTTGCCTGGCATTCATCCTCTGCACATTTCTTCATCAAACCTGGGCTCCTCATGAGTCTCTGAGGTTCTGCAAAATGCACCCATTGATTGCTTGCTGCCCTTACGTTTGAGTCTTACCACTGCAATTGGCAGAGAGACTAAAGAAGGGGCACAAGATTCACAAATTTGTTCTCAAATGAGCTGCTAGACACACATTTCTCCTCACTGTACACAACCCCTCGAACTGGCTTTATCCCCATTTCTGTCCTAGGAATCCTCCCCCAAGAACTTAATTACTACTGTGGAAACCCTGACATTTGCTTCTGCTCTCACAATTTTGCTTTTAAAAGACTATGTTGGTAAATATAAAATCCTATTTTGAAATAGGATGAAATAGTGAATAGCTATAGCTTGTTCTGACTTCTGACTTCCCCAACAGGAAGACCTTGGCTGGGAGAAGGTTGCTAGCCCACGTGGGCATACCGGTTATAGAGCAAATGTTAGTTCTTCAGACAAGAAATAGGTTAAAAGATGTGGTTTCTAGAAATGGAGAATAAGGTGGGTTTGGTGTGTGTGGAGTTGAATTTCTATTGAGCTTGAAGGGTTAATGTTTAATTGCTGCTAACACCTCAATGTATTACATCCCTCAAGACAGAGTCTTTGCACAACTGCTGTATGCAAGGAAGAAGGGGGTAATGAAGAATGACTCTAAATAAATATCTTTTTGCACTCTTGCGTCCTATTGTGTGGTGCTATTGCCCTTACTGGAAGAAAATGCAAAACAACACCACTATCATATGCCAGAAGCACAAGCATATATATAAATGGCTTTTAAGTTACTTTATGTTACAGAACAGGTAACTGTCATTTTTCTTTTCTGCATCTCTGAACAGCATGATCAACCTGGATCCAAACGCATCAAAGTGTTAAACGGGTATGGTTGCAGTTATATGCTTTTATATACATGTCTGAATTTGCAGTCTAAGATACTACCTCCTGGGTGGAAGTAGGCACCCTCTCATCTTTCCTCTGACAATGAGACACAAATTGTCGAACACTGCTGTCTCATAAAAGAAAATCTTAAATCATCAGGTCATAAATGCTTCCATAGGGACTCTGCTGCAAATGGGCTATGCTTATTAAGTGTCACCACAAATTACCTGAGGTAGGAAGGAACCTCTGGAAAATTGCACCATCCAGCTCCCTACTAAAGCTCAGGCACATACACCAGGTTGTTCAGGGTTAGAGTTTCTCCAAGGATATATACTTTCCTGGACAACTTATGCTACTCCTTGACTACCATGAGAGTATAGCTATTTTTCGTACATATCTTTCTGTTATTTCAGATAGTGTTTGTCACTGGGCAATGATGAAAAGTTTGGTTCAAACCACTTTGGACATTTCCTTCAGATATTGACATATATTGAAAAGATAGCACTTGAGACATTTGCTTTTCATGCGAATAGACACAAAAAACTTCCTTTCTCCTCAGAGGAAGGATGATCCAGTTGTTTCATCACCCTTGTGGCCCTTAGTTGGACTCAAGTCTGTCTCTCTTGCACTAGTGAGCCCAGCACCCAAGATGTGACCTGAGCAGAGCTGAGTAGAGAGGAGAAATTCTTTCCTCGAGCAAAGTGGATGTGCATAAACCCACGGACCCTGATGGGAGGCACCCGTGCAAGCTAAGGGATATGGAGGAAGTCATTGCTACGCTGCTCTCCGTCATCTTTTCTA
>VZRI01011468.1:0-35020 GCA_013397515.1 Upupa epops
TCACAAGATAATCCTGGTTGGAAGGGATCTTCTGGATCCCACAGTCCAACCATCCCCACCCCAACACAACCCTNAGCTACCCCTCCACAGCCTCCCTTCAGGGAGTTGTAGAGGGCAGTGAGCTCCCTCTCAGCCTCCTCTTCTCCAAACTAACCCTGCCCAGCTCCCTCAGCCTCTCCTCACACAACTGGTTCTCTAAACCCCTTCTGAGCTTGGTAGCTCTGCTCTGGACCCGTTCCAGCATCTCCCTGTCTTTCCTGTAATGAGGGGCCCCGAACTGAACCCAGGACTCGAGATGAGACCTCACAAGGCCTGAGTCCAAGGCACGAGAACTTCCCTTCTCCTGCTGCCCATGCTCTTCCTGATCCAGGCCAGGATGCTGTTGGCCTTCTTGGCCACCTGGGCACCCTGCTGGCTCCTATGAAGCCGGCTGTCTCACAGCATGCCCAGGTCCTGTTCTGCTGGGCAGATCCCCAGCCCCTCATCCCCCAGCCTGTAGTGGTGCCTGGGGCTGTTGTGACCAAAATGCAGGACCTGGCACTTGGCCTTATTGACTCAGAAGTCATCATCTCTTGAGTTTTAAATTTAGAATGGAAAGATCAGGTGAAAACATAGCCATTTCAAGGTTTGCTGCATCAGAAGATGAACCTGGACACTGCTCTTTGGACTGACTCAGGAGAGTAACTCAGACATCAGCACTGTGGCTCCTGCCCTGGGCACTGGTGGTGCAGCAAGACAACTCACCCAGCCCTAAGTGGCATCGCTGCTTTAAATGAGAGCAGCCAAGGATGTGGCTGTACATCAAAAGAGTGTTCTGATGATGGCAGCAGCCTGCTACTGGTTACCCGCTCTTCCGGGAGCCTAGCACAGTTCCAGAGAATTAATTTAGAGTGATAACTGATCCATCAACTTTATCACAGACTCACTACCACGCACACGCTGACGGAGTGTTTACCATCACTGCTTGAGTTTTTGTGAAGTCTGATGATGGTGCCATAAACTGCCTTAAGATCCAGAGCCGATAAAGTTCACGTAAGACATTTTTTCTCTAAATGACCGAATCTTTCATCTTTGCATGCCCACCCACTTACAGAGCAGAGATATGTGCCCTCAAAAATCCCCCAAGGAAGAAGATGGAGCTTTAAAGAGCACCTGAACCTATGACAACACCCAGGATCCACTTTCAGACACAAAATTAACTCATGAAGTTCACAGAATCTGTTAATATTTTGAAGTTATTAGAATCCACCTCCAGCTACCCTGGGTTTTGTCATGTAGCCTCAGTGAGCAAGATGGACCTCACTCTTTCATACTCCTTCTTTCTG
Source organism: Upupa epops (assembly GCA_013397515.1). NCBI lineage: Eukaryota > Metazoa > Chordata > Aves > Bucerotiformes > Upupidae > Upupa > Upupa epops. Next base: position 1,326 of record VZRI01011468.1, read on the forward strand.
GGTAAAAGGGTGGCACAGAAAGAAGGAAATACAGATTGGACATCAGGAGAAACTTATTCCTGGAAAGAGTACTCAGGCTTTGGAAGAGGCTGCCCAGGGAGGGGACTGAATCACCATCCCTGGCTGTGTTTCACAGTTGTGGAGATCTGGAGCCCATGCACAGGGTTCGGGGGTGGCCTTGGGATTGCTGGGTTCGTGACTGGACTCAATCTTTAAGGTCTTTTCCAACCTTTCAACCTTTCTGAATGATTTGATGACTACTCGAGACAGATAAATGCCAGAAAACCTGGCTTCAAGCCACTCAACATCAGCACAACTTTATCAAGACTGGTTCTGCTGCAAAATGCCAGCCCAGAGATTAGATGAGCTGTGTGGAGAAGCTGTTCCCTCACTGGGACCAGCACCTGCACTCAGTCCAATTTTCCTCAGTAGCTCCTAGAGAGCTGGACAACTCAACTACAAATTTTTACAGCACAAACAGCTTCATGTTCTTAGCAGTGCTGGGCACACAGAACAGTTTTGATTTGAGCTTGAAAAACCTGCAGCAACCAGAGGTCCATAAAAACAGCCCAAAAAACCTATGGAGACATCAACTTGCCACAGAGAAAATCCTGTTGGAACGTGTCCAGAGGAGAGCTACAAGGATGAGTGGAGGGCTGGAGCACCTCCCTATGGGGACAGGCTGAGAGAGCTGGGGCTGTTCAGCCTGGACAAGAGGAGAATCTGGGGAGATCTTAGAGCAGCCTTCCAGTACCTGAAGGGGGCTACAGGACAGCTGGGGAGAGGCTGTTTCTAAGGGCTTGGAGTGGTAGGAGCAGGGGGAATGGTTTCCAGCTGGAAGAGGGGAGGTTTAGACTGGAAGTCAGGAGGAAGATCTGCACGATGAGGGTGCTGGGACACTGGAACAGGCTGCCCAGGGAGGTTGTGGCTGCCCCCTCCCTGGAAGTGTTCAAGGCCAGACTGGATGGGACCTTGAGCAACCAGGTCTAGTGGGGGGTGTCCCTGCTCACGGCAGGGGGGTTGGAACTGGATGATCTTTAAGGTCCCTTCCAACCTGAACCATCCTAGGAATCTATGGTCATCCCAACAGTGTTGGTTTCATTTCAGGCATCATCCAGGCAAGGTTAAGCAGCTGGAGCAAACTGAATACATCCTGCTGTACAGTTACTCTGCAGTGCCACTGCCAGTTTTATCAGGATGGCTATCTTTAGGATAGGAAGTCAGCGCATTAAGCAATGCCACCTCCCTTTTCTTTCCACGTCCTCAACTCCTTCACTTAATTTCTAATTGTCAGGACTACCCTGGCATTTAATAAAAGATTAAGTTTTCTATTTCTTATTGGTGCTGCCATTGATTAATTTCTCTCTTTTAAAAAGCCCCACAACCCTCTGCTCTTCCTCTTTCTTATCTGAAACCTCTTCAATACCTGCCATCCACTGCGACAGTTGATGCCGGCAGCATCACTTCTGCAGGATCTCATCCAGATGATTTCACACAGTCGCATGAGAGCTCATAACAATCATAAAAGAACAATATAAACTTAAACCCCCTCCTCCCTCCCCATTTTCATGCCCATGAGATAAGAGCTGTCGGCAGCAGTCTGGTTTCCTTGCTGACATAGATGATACATGTTTCAGAAGCTGGCACTGAATATATAATCACCTAAAGATAGGATCTGGCCCTTTGAAACTCGCCTTCCTGATTTATGGGGCATCAAAACCTCTCTCAGCCTCAAGAGGCACTCAGGCTTCTGCTTCCTGAAGGAATTACACAGGATCACAGAGTGTTAGGGATTGGAAGGGATCTCGAAAGATCATGCAGTCCAATCCCCCTGTCAGATCCAGATCCCCAGATCCAGTCACACATGAACAGTCCAGGCAGGTTTGAAATGTCTCCAGAGAAGGAGACTCCACAACCCCCCTGAGCAGCTCCTTCCAGGGCTCTGCCACCCTCACCAGGAAGAACTTTCTTCTCCTCTTGATGTGGAACCTCCTCTGTTCCAGCTGACACCCACTGCCCCTTGTCCTAGCATTGGGTGCCACTGAGCAGAGCCTGGCTCCTTCCTCCTGACACCCAGCCTTTCCATATTCCATTCCTATTCCATATCAACAGTCATGGGGTCACACTTCAGTCTCCTTCTTTCCAAGCTCAAGAAACCCAGCTCCCTCAGGCTTTCCACATCAGGGAGATGCTCCACTCTCTTCATCACCTCAACACAAGAGGTTCCACAACAAGATGAGAAGAAACTTCTCTCTGGTGAGGGTGGCAGAGCACTGTAAGAGGCCTCCCAGGGAGGTTGTGGAGTCTCCTTCTATGGAAATGGTTAAAACCCACCTGGCCTGTTCCTGTGTGACTGGATCTAGAGGATCCTGCTGTGGCAGGGGGACTGGACTAAATGATCTTTTGAGGTCCCTTCCAATCCCTAACAGCCTGTGATTCTGTGATTAATACTTTAATTTAAAACGATTAGATTCCACGTGTACAATGGGGAAAGAAATGAAACCTCATAAACGTGACTTATGGAAATGACCTCAAAGCTAGAGCACAGGAGAGATTTGGCTGTGGAACAGATGACTCCTGGAGACGTTCCAGGATAACAAACTCCCCACTCCCCCATTTTTTAAATTCAATTAGATGATCTAACAGACCCTGTGATGATCCAGCACAACAAACAAACTGTCTGAGGACACGCCAACGAGTAAAAATACACAGTAAAACATGATTTTTGGCTCTTAGCACTAGGAATTTGCTCTCATTAAAAGAGGGGCTGCAAATAAACTCCAGTACTGTAAGCCACTGCACTGGGTTCCACCCTCATGATTATAATCAGATTGTCTTGGCCCCAAAAAGCCTGAAAAAACTTTGCTGCAGGAGATTAAGAAGTTTAATACAGGGACTACCCTTCATCCCCCACAGAGTGACGGTTACAACACTTCCAAGTCAGCCACATGTCGGTGCTTAGGAAGAGGACAGTCGGAAATGCAAACAAAAGCAAACCCTACACAGGGCTGTCTAAGGACTCATCAACGTGTAAAAATAGCTCCTTGTGTTTGGTCTTCCGTTGTGACAACACTCTGCAGAAACCTGAAAAAACCTCATGTGCACAGACTCTCCCCCCGCCCCCCCAAGACACTGTCCTGGCACATAAATACCCGTGTGTGGACTTGAAACCAACCAAAATACCACGTGCAGACAAAAACCAACCGCATCCTGGGCTGCATCATGAGAAGTGGGACCAGTAGGTCAAGGGAGGTGATTCTCCTGCTCTATTCCGCTCTCCTGAGACCCCATCTGCAGTCCTGCATCCAGTTCTGCAGCCCCCAACACAGGAAGGAGATTGAGCTGTTGGAACGTGTCCAGAGGAGGGCCATGAGGATGAGTGGAGGGCTGGAGCACCTCTGCTACGGGGACAGGCTGAGAGAGTTGGAGCTGTTCAGCCTGGACAAGAGGAGACATTGGAGAGATTTGAGAGCAGCCTTCCAGTCCCTGAAAGGGGCCACAGGAAAGCTGGGAAGGGGCTGTTTCCAAGGGCTTGGAGTGGTAGGAGCAGGGGGAATGGTTTCCAGCTGGAAGAGGGGAGGTTTAGACTGGAAGTCAGGAGGAAGATCTGCACGATGAGGGTGCTGAGACACTGGACCTGGTTGCCCAGGGAGGTTGTGGCTGCCCCCTCGCTGGCAGTGTTCAAGACCAGATTGGCTGGGGCCTTGAGCACCCTGGTCTAGTGGGGAGTGTCTCTGCTAATGGCAGGGGGGTTGCAACTAGGTGATCTTGAAGGTCCCTTCCAACTTGAACCATTCTAAGAATCTGAATCTATGAATGTGAGGGTGAAAGGAACCCACAAAACATCTGACTCCTGGAAGGAAACCTCAGCAGTTTCCCAGGGAGAAAGCAGTGCCACGGTGGGGGCTCAGTTGGGTGCTGTGCTCCCGGTGTGCCCCAGTGCTCGCAGGTTGTTTGCCCCCGCTCTTGCTTTCTGAGCTTCAGAGCTAATGAAGTCTCCACAAACAGATTTAGGTTCAAACATCATTAATTCTGCTATTAAGGTATATTGCCGAGAGGTTCTCCCACTTATACAGTTATCGAGTGCTTGGCAACAAGGCCATTTATAATTCATTTCTCTAAAGAAGGAAAGAAAGACCTGGATTTTATTGCAGAGCACTGGCTGTGTCATTCTTTACTGCTTCAAACCCCAGAACAGCAGCAGCAGGAAGACAAAAACACCTCCAAAATAGGGGCACAACAAGCTGCTGCCGAAATGGCATCAACAATTACACTACAGGGTCAAAACCCAGAAGGTATCAATCGGTGAATCTTTCACAGCATCACTTCTGGTAAGAATTATCTGAGTCCTTCACACTGGGGTAACGCCAGGCACCTCCAAAGCCGAGGGTGGCTGCTGAATCAGAGGCAAAGAACAGCAAAGAAACACAGAATGGTTTAGGTTGGAAGGGGCATTCAAGATCATCTAGGGCTGTCTCCTCTACCAGCCAGGTTTAAAGACATCGATCAGAAGCCCTGAAGTCCTCCATACTCTTCCCCTACAGGAGGACAAGCTCTGGGCCAGGGGGAACCTATTCCAGTTGTTGTGTCCCTGCAGTCCTCCCGTCATCCTCCGCTGCCACATGCCTGCCAAGTCCAAAAGCACTGTCCCACCACATGCTGGGCACACTTCAGTTACAGGACAGGAAGCTGTGACATATGTTTCCTTCACAGCACCAAAACCAGATCCAGTACAAGATGCAGGAGTCTGCAGTTTGTTCACAGAAGACATCTGTCTGGTCATTTGATGAGCAGGGAGAAGAATATGCCCGAGCCTCTTCCAAGGCACTTGAGGACATGTGGCCTGCTCCAGCAAGAAGATGGACAACCCCATTCACAGCAGCGAGGTTTCTGCAGAGCACATGAAAGGGGCTCAAGCTGGAGATGATGTAAAAAGCCACAGGGATCTCAGGGCTTTCACTGTGCACACTGTGGCAATCACACTGTAAGGAAGAACTCAACAGTCTACTTCAGAAACCACAAGACTCTGGAGGCCTTGATGCTGAACATTCAGTTTGATCTAGTTTATACGGTCAGCTAGGTAAAGCAGTGGTAGCACGTGAAGTTCTGGTGTGAATATGCTGATAATTCAGAGAAAGACTTCTCTAAATACAGCCCTCACCCACTAAGTCTCAGTTACATTTGAACTGGTGGCAAACAGCATCTCAACACCCGACTGCACATTCATTACCCTCCCACAGAACTCGGAAGCGTCCCCTTTATCCTCACTGTGTCACCACACACATGTCCTAGGGCAGGTACTCCCCGCCAGTCCTCAGCTGCCATTCCTCCATCTCCAGGTTCTTCTGCTTTCCACAGAAATCTCCTGACCCAACATCAACCCATCTGATCCATCTCCCACCCAGCATTATCTGCCGTCACAACACTTCTACCAACGTGCCGCACACCCTTTATCTCCAGCACCACCCGGGTCTCCACTGATTTGACAAACTGGGGGGTGAGAGATAGCTACAGACAGCAGACAAATACGGTTCAGTGATTTATTTGGAATGGAGTCAGCTCCTCTGTCATTGTGCAATGCACTTATCTGATGGAAAAAAGCCCAAATGCCCCAAAGGAACAAGAGTGGCACCTTTCTCCAGCCGCGCTGGGAGCCACTGCTCCAGCTGGCATCCTCCCCATTCGTTGTTTTGGGCACAAAAAAAGCAGGAGATCACAGAAGGAGAAAGAACTGAAGAGTTAGAGCTGTCTTAAGGCAGCAGCTGAAGAAGCTCTCACAGACCTGAGGAAAACAAGTTAATACAAACAGGACTCTGCAACGTGTAGATATGAAGTGCATCTCTCGCCCCTCTCTCTTTTTATCACACAACTAGCCCAGCCAGAAATTTATTTGGAATCTATATTTGCAGTACTTAGTACATTACACAACCAGTTCTCGCCGAGATCTGAATTAGAAGAGAGGGAAAGGTAAATTAGGTCATAAGGAGACAACCAACATCGCGTTCAATCAAGCTTTCATCATTTTCAAAAAAGGAAACCATTCATCAACAAGCAGATTTGTTCTTAATCTCTGAAGAATACCTGACAAGCACCGAGGCTGGAGGTGGCACAATTCTTCCTAGTTCTCTCCTGATTTCATTAATATTTCATTCTGAACACTCCTTTGATCCCCTCTCCCAAAATAGGCTCCACGAATACCATCTCCAGCCTCTCCAGTACCGACACCGAAGGAAGGCTCCCCATTTTCTCTCTAAAGCTATGGGAGAACACGTATGGAGTGTTTAACTACAGCCATTTTAATCTAGTTACTCATTGTTTCAGCTCTAGCTCACAAGTTACTCAGGAGCACAGGTATGAAGGTGCCGGTTAATGAAACCACTCAAGTATTGAAAGCAGAATTCCAATTCTCAAAAAACCTTTGGTAGGAAAGAGAAGTGGATGACGAGGTGATAGGGAGATGGAGGGAGGTTTAATGCGACACATCAAGAGGCTGAGGGAACCCCAGATCTTCTTTAATCAGGGAAGAAGGGCAACAGGGGTGATGCTGAACAGCAGCAAAGAGCCTTGTGAGAGAAGCAGCTGAAGGGAAAAGTGTTCAAATGTTAAGATCAGCACAGACAAACCACGCCTGAGATCTGCCCAAACCTACAAGCAGCTGTAGAAAACAAAGGGAGTTCTTGTGAGGTTTGTTAGAAACGTCCACACAGGGGTCTGAACTGCTTTGGAAAATAAAACCACAGCGCTTGGCCTGTCCACGTGAAATGCAAGCATGTCACCACATGGCTCAAGTGAAGACACTAATCCCTGGTTGCTCTATCTGTGCCAAAATTACAGGCTCTGGTGGTACTAGTGCAGAAGTCTTGCAGCTCGTTCTCCTCGCTTGGTCCCCTTCCAAGCTCCTCAGCCTTCTCTTGATTTGAGTTTCCAAAGTATCTCCTTCACAGATACATAAAGCTGTATCTGGTAAACTTGTGGTAAGAGAGAAACAGATAAATCACTGGTATAACCAGAACATCTTGCCACCTCCCCATGGCTGCTTCAGCTGCCCCTTCAATAAACTCTGTGAAAAACCTTTTAAGAAGAAACTGCCTCAGTTCCAGAAGGACAGAGAGCTGCTGGAGGGTGTTCAGCATAGAGCAACAAAGATGATGAAGGAAGGAGAGCAGCTCCATGATGAGGAAAGGCTGAGGGAGCTGGGTCTCTTGAGCTTGGAGGAAGCTGAGGGGAGACCTCATGGCTGTCTATAAATCTGTGAGGGGTGGTTGTCAGGAGGATGGAGCCAGGCTCAAGGTCATCTGGTGATAGGACAAGGGGCACTGGGTGCCAGTTGGAACAGAGGAGGTTCCATAGTGGTATCAGAAGGACCTGCTTCCCAGGGAGGGTCCCGGAGCACTGGAAGGGGCTGCCCAGGGGGGTTGTGGAGTCTCCTTCTCTGGAGACGTTCCAGCCCTGCCTGGCTGTGTTCCTGTGCGACTTGGTCTGGGTGATCCTGCTCTGGCAGGGGGATTGGACTGGATGATCTTTCGAGGTCCCTTCCAATCCCTAATGATTCTATGATTGTCACTGCTTCACTACTCTCCCAACACATTTAAATAATTCCAGAAGGTGAGTGAGACACTATTTCTCTTGGCAGAACCCAAGCTGTCTCCATAAAGAGGGCCAAGGGCAGGGTCCTACACTTTGGTCACAAAACCCCCCTGCAGCTACAGACTGGGGGATGAGTGGCTGGAGAGCAGCCTGGCAGAGAGGCACCTGGTAGTACTGGGTGACAACTGGCTGAACAGGAGCCAGCAGGGTGCCCAGGTGGCACAAAAGGCAAGTGGCCTCCTGGCTTGGGTCAGCAATAGTGTGGCCAGCAGGACTAGGGATGTCATTCTCCCCATGTACTGGGCACTTGGGGAGGCCACCCCTCAAGTTCTGGGGGCAGTTCTGGGCCCCTCACTTCAAGAAAGAGATTGAGGGGCTGGAGCAGGTCCACAAGGGCAACGAGGCTGGAGAAGAGACTGAAGGGAAAGGCTGACAAGTAGAGGCTGAAAGAGCAGGGAGTGTTTAGCCTGGAGAAGAGGAGACTCAGGGGGGACCTTCTCCCTCTCTCCAACTTCCCGAGGGGAGGTTGTAGGCAGGTCAGGGTCAGGCTCTTCTCATAGGCAGCCAGCACCAGGATGAGAAGGCAGGGCCTGAAGCTGCCAGGGGAGGGTTAGGTTGGATGTTAGGAAGCCCTTCCTCACAGAAAGGGTGCTCAGAGCCTGGACTGGACTGCCCAGGGCAGTGGTGGAGTCCCCGTGTCTGGAGGTGTTGAAGGACAGCCTGGCTGTGGCCCTTAGTGCCCTGGTCTGGCTGATTGGGTGATGTTATGTCCTGTGCTGAGCTGGATGAGCTTAGAGGTCTGACACTCAGATAACCTCTCCTTTCCCCTCCCAAACTTCCATCTTCTAAATGTCACTGTTCTTCTCCTATGTGAAGGTGACAGATCAATCCATGGCTCACACACCAAAAACCTCTCAGCGCTTCCCCCTGTGTTTGGAGCCCAGGTCCAGTTTAAGAAGAGAGATGAGGACAACATTTACAGTCCGAATGTTAGCAGAAGCGTGAAAACCTTTAAAACTTGCGACAGTTGGCATCTGCAGCCCTTTTTTTGATTATTCTTTTGAATCTTTATTTTATTACTGGCAGGGTGTAACCAAACTGTGAAGAATCCAACTGCTTTTGAAGAGCAAAAGCTGATGGCTTGCAGGGCTGAGAAAACTGAAGAATGAAGAATTAATAAGAAAAGAAGGGGATTTTGAAGCTGTGGTGAAAAATGATGGAATAAAAGGGTAAGATTTAGCGCAGGTGGAAGGAAGAAAAGGAGAGAAGAAGATCCTGATCCAGATGCAGCAAATCCAGATGACAAAGAAAATAATACAGGTATTTGACAGAAGAGGGAAATCAGTGGGAGGAAAACTGTCAGCTCCACGCTCCCCTCCCTTGAGTGCAGGATCAGAGTAACCCTTTAAGTTTCCTTTTAAGTTCAAGACAAACTTGCTGCTTCTGAGATGCGAGTGTCACGCTGAGGACACCAGGAAAGGGAGCAGGGCTGGTGGCTGTGGTCGGGACAGGGAGTGTAAGGACGTTTGGCTGTTGTTTAGAAAACTCTTGATCCTTCATGTAGCATGAACCTCTTCCCTGACCAGTGAGTCTTTCACAGTCTAGGGACAACCCAAAGCAAATCCTGGTGCTAACATCCTGTTACTCAGGGACTACACAACGGTTACGTTACAATCCCAGCCCTGCCAACAGAGTCCTGCATCACCAGCAGAGCTGGAGGGAGGCTGCAGAATTCCCACAGGGATATCCAGACTGCTGCTAGCACATGGTGGGGACAGAGAAAAGCCAGCGAGGCCATGTGTCCCACACAGGTTTTGCTGAATTTTGCAACACTCACCCCTCGGGAAGAGCATGAACTGCCATCACAAAGCCTCTGAATTCACACGTGGACTGCGAAGTCTGGGCTGTGCTCGGAACACACAGCACAGCTACCACATGTGACAGAGGGTAGAGTCTTGAGATTTGCCTGCAGTCAAAGGTATCTAGAACGTTCGAACCAGGGATTGGCAAGCAGACCCCAAAGATGCAAGATCTGACTCGGACTGTGAGCATCACATGTTGAACTCTTCTCACAATGAAGAAGTGATGGGACAAAAGGAAATGGCATCGTTACCCCAAGGGAAGTTTAGGTTGGTCCTGAGGAGAAACTTCTTCCTGGAAAGCGTCCTCTGGCCTTGGAAGAGGCTGCCCAGGGAGAGGGTTGCATTGCCATCACCAGATGGGTTTCATAGTCGTGGAGATGTGGAGCTCACAGACAGGGTTTAGCGGTGGCCTTGGGACAGCGGGGTTCAGGGTTGGAGTGTATGATCTAGAAGGCCTTTTCCAACCTGAAGGGTTCTGTGTTTTGATGTAGTAAGCGTACGAGGACAACTTGGTGTGAATTAAATTAAGGACTGCACTCACTCTAACTGCAGGGCCTGTGTTCCTGCTGCCAACTTCGTTGCAGATTGAGAATCCTGCAGCTGGAGCAAGGGGAGTGGTTATTTCTCTTCCACAGCAGCAGCCCCTGAATTCCTGCTGCAGCGGTTTGAACAGGACACCTGTTTGCATCGTCTGTGTTCATGGCATGAACACAGTGCACAGCACCGACCACATGCATTCTGCATCCATGAACACCATGCATGACATAAATAACTGACCCACCCTGGCAGGAGCACTGGTGAATCAGCAAAGATGATGCTCCAAGTCACTAGAGATTCAACGTGAGAGATGCCCTGTTGAAAGCCTTGGCGTTTTGGAGTGGGGGGAGAAGAGAAACAAGAACCAGGAAAGGAGAAGGAGGTTAAACTAAGGAATGGAGAGAAATATCAGAAATAATGCAAAGGCCCTGACTCTAGAAAATTCCGTGCAGACTTCGGAGGGGAGGTCTTCATCCCAGAGAAAAACCTTCATCTAGAAATTATATTCTTAGTTTTCAGCTAAGAAAGCAGGTGCAGAGGAGCAGTGAGGCTGGGGAAGGCACTGGAGGGAAAGGATGATGAGGAGAGGCTGAGAGAGCTGGGGGTGTTTAGCCTGGGGAAGAGGAGACTCAGAGGGGACCTCATCCCTCTCTACAACTCCCTAAAGGGAGGTTGTATTCAGGCGGGAGTCAGGCTCTTCTCCCAGGCAACCAGCACCAGGATGAGAAGGCAGGGCCTGAAGCTGCCAGGGAAGGGTTAGGTTGGATGTTAGGAAGCCTTTTGCACTGAGCAAAAGGGTGCTCAGTGCCTGGACTGGACTGCCCAGGGCAGTGGTGTAGTCCCTGTGTCTGGAGGTGTTGAAAGACAGCCTGACTGTGGCCCTGAGTGCCCTGGTCTGGCTGACTGGGTGATGTCAGGTCGCTGGCAGGGCTGGATGAGCTCAGAGGGCTTTTCCAGCCTCAGTAATTCTGTGATTCTGAATGATCGCTTCTTCCATGCAAGAAATAAGCCAAACTAACACGTCTGTGTTATTTCCATGTTTAGTTGTGTTCCTTGTCTCAACATCAGCAATAGTTCCCTCTAAGAAACCTCTGACTCCTATGGTTTGCCATCCCCTATCATTAATATTCCCCATAAACAGTATTTTAATATTTCTGATAAAATCAGACCTCCTCTTGGCAGAGCACATGGAATCAATCAGTCATACCAAATATCCTCCAGACTTGGGAATCTCGAGGCTTTGCTCTGTATCAGAAAACAAGGAAAAGGTGAAGGTAGTAAATGACAAGACGGTGCTGTAAGTGAAGATGGGAATCACTGACACCACTCAAGTGGATGAATCCATGCTTGGAGAGCAGCTTAATGGTTTGGACACCGTTTAGCTCAACCCAAGCCAGAAAAGCCTCAAGCAACTCCAGTGCTCTGAATTGTTTTAGCTTCTCTAAACAAATCAGAACAGCAAGTGCTATTGGAGGCATAAACACATTTTCTATTTAAAATGCTCAACTTTAAGACTATTGACCACATTCCCTCCCTTCCTGTCCCAATTTAAACTTGGCTTCCACAGCTCCTGCTGAAATCTGAGGTGAGCCAACTCTGAACCAAATTTAGTTTGGTCTGCTTTTAATTTGATTGGACTGGGTTGCAAAACAAACCCAGCAAATCCTCACAACACAGGGAGTTCTAGCTGCTCAACTCTCCCCCTTTTTATCCCCCCTGATTGAGGGGCTGAGAAAATATGGAAAGTACATTTTTCAAAAGGAATTTTTCTTCAAAGGTTCAAAATTGCTTAAGAAAATGAAGAGTAAGAGCTGAAAATGAAATCAATATGGTTGTCAACACTTTCAACAGCACTCAATATGTACAGAGGATGTGTGGGAAACGCGGCCCAAAGCTACAGTTGTAGGAAAACAAAAGTCCTCACTGATTGTGGAAATAACCTCAAATCAGGCAGCTTTGAAAAGCATCACTATGAAAAAAGGTTTCTCTTACCATGGGCCAGCTAGAGGCAGGTTCTCATGACCTGTCAAATCGAGGAGTGCAGGCACTGCCTTCCGTGCAGCCCTGCTCCCGGATGCCCCACCGGTTCATCCCCTACCTGGGAGGAGTTCAGGTTATTAATCCTTGTTCAAAAATAGCCTGGTGTGATTGTGAAGCAGAACTCGGGCAGATAAAACAGTCCATTCCTGGGAGGAGTTCAGGCTGATTCCTCCGGAAAGAGTTCAGCTGGACCCAGTGCAGACTGGTTTTGATGCCCAGCCATGGCATGAACTAATTGATCGCATGATGTGGGTGCTGAGACACTGGACTAGGTTGCCCAGGGAGACTGTGGCTGCCCTCTCCCTGGAAGTGTTTAAGGCCAGGCTGGATGGAGCCTCGAGCACCCTGGTCTAGTGGGGGGTGTCCCAGCTCATGGCAGGGGGGTTGCAAGTAGATGATCTTTAAGGTCCCTTCCAACCTGAGCCAGTCTAGGAATCTATGAATCAGTCTTCTGCTCTCCTTGGCATGGAGTTGTACAGAGTTCAAAGCACAAAGGAATGAGCTACTACATGATGCTTCTTAGCAGTGAAAACAACTCTTACATCACCGACGTCTCTATGATCTTAAAAGTCTTCTCTGACCTAAACAATCGTGTGCTTCTATGAAAAAGGCCTTCTCACCCCTATCTCTCCTAACTCAGGAAGGTTTTTCTGTCTCTAATGATCCCTCTTTTCCATATCAGAGGAAACGTTTGGAAGAGCAAGAGAGTGTAAGTGAGCAAGAGAGCTCCTGTCAAGAAAAGTCAGTGGATAGTCACTCCGGTCACTCTTCCCCTCAGCTTGCTTAGGATTTATCTAAAGCTTAGCTAAGTATCTACACCTCAAGCCAAAGAAAAGCTTCTCCTGACCGCAACGTGCTCAAGATTTTAGTGTTATTACTCACCCATTTAGAAACCAAGGAGGAAATAGCATGCTTCAAAAATGAAATTATCAGTCTTTTGCCTGAATATCCCAGGTAATCTGAGCAAAACAGCAGCCTCCACCTCCAGCTGTTACTTGTAGGCTAATGCTATAGTCCTAAAGTGTCGTGTCCCACACGCAGGCAATAGAATAGCTTTATAGAGAGCTGGGCTAGCAGTAAAGATATGACAAATATTTGCTTTGCTATATTATTCATAATATACTTCATGACTCTGGCAGCACTGTGTTAAAATCAGGCCAATGGCAAAGCAGTTAACGATTAACCCCTGCTACTGCCAACGAGCTGGCTACCAAACACCACCAGCCCTCCTGTCGAACCAACAGCTAGTCCCGCTGCAAATTCATCTCCTACTTCCTCTGAAGGAGTTTCATTCTTAAGGTCCTAGTCTTCTCCAAAGCAGCCTCTTGCCAGACAGTCAGGGTCCCCAGGTACAAGCACGGTCCAAAGGCTGTCCTGCACTACCCTCCGAAGCTGTATTTTTCCCTTCTCCAGGTCCAGCAAACCTTTGTTATTTCTTTCCCATACGCTTGACACAGGAACAGCTTCCAGCCCCAAAATAGCTCTTCCACCACTGGGAAAAGAGAAAGTAGACCCATTTTCCTGTACACTTCTCGCAGTGCTCCTCTTGCCAAGCATTGTTCTTCATCTGTTGTGGAACATGACACCCTATTTAAATGTCAACACAAGTTCAACTCAGGCTACCAGCGTATTTTTGAAGTGGCTCTAGTTTGAGCTTCTACCCTACTACCGGTAGGTTACTAAGAGACCACGTTTACAGTCTCTGGATTAATAATAATCCTAATGATGTGTGTTATTGTAACCTTTACAGACACCAAAATTAGAGGAACTCTTCCATTAAGAATTTCTCATCTGTGCATGGCTGGCGGTACTCTGCCACAGACACGTAGCTCTGCGCCTCCAAAGCTACAATCACTGAGTAACTCAGTAGTCCGTGAGCTAAAACTGAGTCCAATGGGCATCTGCACTGTGGATATTGCCAACTCACTGGAAAAGAGAAGGGATCTAATATAACAGCCTGAACACGTGAAGACTCCAAGAGTGGCCTGGAATGGTTAAAGAATGGCAACTTTACTTGAAAAGCAATGCACAAAGTAAGGATTAGCTAGAGTCATTGAGTTAATTAATTAATACAGCCCTTAATTCAGTTCACACCATCGTACACTTCCGACACAGAATCACAGAGTTGTTCAAGTTGGAAAAGAATTTCAAGTCCAACCATTCACCCAGCTGTCCCAAGGCCACCGCTAAACCCTGAGCTCCACATCTCCACAACTGTGAAACTGGTCCAGGGATGGCCATTCAACTCCTCCCCTGGGCAGCCTGTGCCAAGGCCTGAGGACCCTTTCTAGGAAGAAGCGTCTCCTCATGGCCAATGTAACCTTCCCCTGACACAGCTTGAGGCCATTTACTCACATGTTCCTTGTGAGAGGAGACCAACCCTCACCTCCCTACACTCTCAGGTAGCTGCAGACAGCAAGAAGTCCTCCCCTCAGCCTCTGTTCTGCAGATCAACCAACTCCAGCTCCCTCAGCTGCTCCTCACAAGGTTTGTTCTTCAGACCTTGCTGCCCTTCTCCGGACCCGCTCCAGCCTCTCGATGTCTTTCTGACCCCAACACTCAAGGTGTGGCCTCGCCAGCACCCAGTACAGGGGGAGAGGCACTAAGGAACTGCAAAGGCACTCATTTCACAACGCCAGAAGTGTGACAAACCTTCACTTAAGAGAACTAGAGTAAGATTTAAATATTCCTAATGTATTCAGCCGAGCACTTGGTGGAATGTTTGCTCTAGTGATCACAGTTGATTATTTTAATAAGAAGCACATTTTCATAGTTACACTCCAGCAAACATAATTATTAAAAATTAATCAGGAAGGACTCTTTATAAATCCTTAAATGCTCAGGCTGTTCGGCTTCCGAGACAGGTGAAACACATAAACACCCAGAACCCCCCCGAATAATGGGTGGAATTAGTGCAGCATTTTCAGAGAGCTTTGGAAAAATAACCCCTACCTACAGCTCTGAAATGCCCTGCCTTCCCCTGAAGAGCAGACAGAAAGATCCCAGGGGATTCCCTATCTCAAGGGTCCACTTCCACAGCCAACTTGGTACACAGAGAGTATTTAAAGATGTCTTTGAGAAGAGGAATTTCAGCTGCCCAAGCGCACAGTCACAAGTCAGGCTCCAGGAAATGTGTTCTCAGGTGACCCTGAGGTACAGTACTTGGTTGCAGAGAAGACGCTGACACTGGATGTGCTCAGCCCTTGTGAGGCATCATCTCAAGTTCTGTGTTCAGTTCTGGGCCCCTCGTTCTAGGAAAGACATGGAGATGCAGGAACAGGTCCAGAGCAGAGCTACCAAGCTCAGGAGGGGTTTAGAGAACCAGTTGTGTGAGGAGAGGCTGAGGGAGCTGGGCAGGGTGAGTTTGGAGAAGAGGAGGTTGAGGGGCGACATCACTGCTCTCTACAACTCCCTGAAGAGAGGTTGTGGAGGGGTGGATGTTGGTCTCCTCCTTGGTGCCTGCTGACAGAAGCAGGGGCACTGCTCTGCAGTTGAGGCAGGGGAGGGTCAGACTGGCTCTGAGGCAGAGATTCTCTGCAGCCAGAGTGGTTGGGCATTGGCAGGGCCTTCCCAGGGAGGTGGGGGAGTCCCCCTGCCTGGAGGTGTTGAAGAACCGTGTAGCCATGGTGCTTCCCGCCCTGCTCGAGTGGCAGCAGGGAGGGGGTCAGGGTGTGTTTGCCAGTCTCTCAGGGATTGGGGGTTTTTGTTGGTGTGGGGATGGTTGGACTGGGGGATCTAGGAGGTCCTTTCCAACCAGGACTGTTCTGTGATTCTGTATGAGCCGCTAACAAGCCCATTTCTTAGAAGCCAAAGCATTTCCTACACTGAATTCTTAGAGTTCTGGTAACAGAGCAAGCTGGCAGAGAGTTATATTTCAGATAGTGTTGATAAAACCTACTTTTCTTTCGAAGCACAGCTCCAGAAGAGCAGAACAACCTAACTGAGGAAGAGCAGCACACCTAGAGCAATTGATGCAGCCCAGTAACTTGCAAACGGTGAGTAGCTCTTCCATTTTTCTCAGGAAACGTTTTAATTTGTAGTCCCAAGACAAAACAGCCTTTGGTCATAATAGCTGATTATTAAATTACAAGAACTATACTCAAATAATAACCGCGGACTCAGCTAAACAAAGCTGTAACAACTCAGGATTATAAAAACAATAAAGATGCCAGGGCAATCTTATTTTGGTCCTTTGTGTCGACAGGAAGATCCAAGACTGGAACCGAAGATCGGTGCATCAACTTTTCCATCGGTCAGCTAACTGCTTTCGGAGAGCAAGCCAGCTGCTTTCAGCCTGACGATTCAGGGCAAAGTTAAAGACTGTTTATCATCCAAGACCTGCTCCATCTTCACGAAGCTGCATGGAAGTGGATCCACACAAGGCCAGCACCAAGGAAGAGGCTATACCAAGCAAGTTCCTAGTCAAATAACATGAGTGAAGAGGTAGACGAGAGGATGACTATGGACAGAGAAAACAGCTTCTCTTAGTTTGCGAAGCTGAACGCTGTTTTGAAGAACTGGAGTCTACCCTCACCTCTAGGTGCTGATAAACATCTGACTTGAGAAACAGTGACAATTAAGTAAAAAGAGGTTCGTTTGGTACCTGTTTGGTTGATTTTTGATTTTGAAATAGTGTCTAAATATTTGTTCTGTTACTAAAATACTGGGAATTTGCTAAGAAAATGAGCAGTTGTTAATTCTTGTAGACTACAACCACGTCCTGGCTCTATGTTAACTCTTACAGACTACAACCACCTCCTGGCTCTTTAACACCACACACCAGACACCTCTTCCCTGGGTATGAGTGCCAAGTGAAACCTCATAGAATCACAGGCTGGTTGGAAGGGAGCTCAGAGATCATCCAGTCCCAACTGCCCTGCCATAGGCAGCGACACCTCTCACCAGACCAGGTTGCCCAGAGCCCCATCCAACCTTGGTCTTGAATGCTTGCAGGGATGGAGCAGCCAGAGCATCCCTGGGCAGCCTGTCCCAGGGTCTCAGCACCCCCACAGGGAGGAATTTACTCCTAAGAAGAACCCTAAAACAGTCACCAACGAGATGTAAATGTACGCAGACCCTCAGTTAAAGGTTATGGACTTCACACGCAGTGTGACACCTCTTCTGATCTCCACTTCTTTCAGACCCTCAGTGATCTAAAACTGTTCTAACAGATCTCTGAACCCCCCCAGAGCAGAACTCAACTCACATCTAAGAACATCTAAACCACGAGGACTTGCAATGTTGGGTGTCAGCTCATCTTCACAAATGATGAACTCTGTAGTCCACTGTTCCACACCCACTGCAGTCATAACCAAGCTCCAAACGATCTCTCCCTCTCTCTCAGAAGCGTTGGTTAAACTCTTTAAAAACAGAAAAGCCCACCCCTTTGCTGGCTTCCATTCACAGCCCCGACACTGCAGAATGCCTCCACAGAAATAAACGCACGCAGTCAGCAGAAACCGCTGCCTGGTCTGCAGGAACAGCGAGCGCTCGGCGCTCCGAGTGCAGCCAAGGGAAGGGGAGGGAAAGCTGGCCGAGGGGGCAGGGAAGGAAGCTGCGCTCTGGAGATATGGTAGAAATTTTGTGATTGTTTAAAATTTGGCAAACGACAACCATCTGGCAACGTCTGCAGCAGCAGCAGCAGGCTCCAGGTCCTGCCTGTGCTCTGGTCCCTTATGCAACGCAGCAGGAAGAGAGTCGTGTATTTGATATTGCCTGAAATCACATTTCATTGGAGTAGTAATAGTCAGGAGTAACTCCTCCACTTCCCAGGAAAAGGAGAAAGCAAGCCTAAACACACAGGAGCAGCAGTTCTCCAGCTTACGTGCCAACGTGGAAAATCTAGGCTCACAGCGTCTCACCAAACTCTGCAGAGGAGATAGATGAACAAACGACGGCTCTCTTCTTCACGTTTAATGACTATTTTTATGGACAGAGATTTGAAGAGCATCTTTTAGTCCTTGGAATTCCATCTCCAAGGAATAAAGCCTTGCTTTTCATATTTTTCTACTAATTTAGAAACTATATATAGAGGTAATAAATACCCCAAGCCACGTAAAGCACAAGGCATGACAGACTACCTTCCCTCTTCAATATTTTTAGATTTGGCTTAATATATTAACATGGTTAGACCACGGTTAGGTAAGGGCAGCTGTCCCTGCAATAAAAAGGGCAAAGTTTAACTGAAGCTGTAGGTAGCGTGGAGGTTCGTATCTTCTATAAAAAGAAATCACCCAATTTAGCGTTTTTAAATTTAAATACGAGGGTTTGAACTCTTATTTTAGGGCTATTTTCAGGCTTCAATGAACAAATACTTGACCCAAGGCCCTTGGAGCTTTAGAATCATTTTCTTTAGTGAAAAATAAATGCATGTCTCATCTAAAAACCTCGATTAAAAATGTCTCTGACATTACAGACCTCGCTCAAAACTTTTCTCATCGATCTGCAGAGGGTTTTTTAAAAGCTTTCAATCAAGGTATGCCTCTCCATCTTCAGATTATCCTCAGAAAATTAATTCACTCTCTTCATCTGAGGCCAACGGATTGGAAAATGTAAAGAGGCATAAATGTTATTGGGGGGTTGGGGAGAGAAACCGTGGAGCGGCGGTGGAAGGGAAGGCCAAAACTGTTACTCACTGCTCCTCAGAGAAAGTCAGACGCTGCAGCGCAGACACAGAAGCATTTTACCATGTTAAAAGATTCTATTTGCTTAATTCTCTTCATTCTACTGGCAGGAAGCATTCGAGAGCTCTTCTTGGCTTTCTTTAAAGATAAGGAAAGCAAGTGTGCTCCTCGCTGTGCTTAGAGCAGACGAGGCAATCTTTGAACCCAAACCTCAAGCAACCAACTTGCTGAGAGTTTCCCCTCTTGCCCAAATTCACCTCATCCCAGGTAAACGCCTGGATCCCGCTTTTGTGGTGTCTTTCAAATTTCAAACTGTTCTTTTAAGATCTCATCAACCCGGTGATCAAATGGGCCCCTTGGAAGTGCCCTGTGCTGCACTACCTGTCCTGTGCCACCAGTACGGGTGCCAAGCCCGTGCTAGACCTCTGGACTCAGCCTTGCAGAGGAGCAGGGAGATAGGGATCGTTATTTGGCCAACCAAAACTTCCTGCTTGGAGAA
Organism: Upupa epops; assembly: GCA_013397515.1. Classification (NCBI taxonomy): domain Eukaryota; kingdom Metazoa; phylum Chordata; class Aves; order Bucerotiformes; family Upupidae; genus Upupa; species Upupa epops. The sequence goes on from VZRI01011468.1 coordinate 20,474, forward strand.
GCTGCTCCATGTCCAGGGTGCCCACAGTAACCTGGCCAGACCAAACCACTGGGATTCCAGCCAGGCTGAGATCCGTGTTTAGAATCACAGACTGCTTTGGGTTGGAAGAGACCTTTCAAGCTCATCCAGTCCCACCCCCTGCAGTCAGCAGCAACATTTGCGAACAGAGCAAGTTGCTCAGAGCCCCAAGGTCCAGCCTGACCAGGGAAGGTTACAGGGATGGGACTTCTCCCCCTCATCTCAGGGCAACCTGGGCCAGACTCTCACCAACCTCAGCAGCAACAATTTCTTCCTTCTCTTCAGTCTGAATCTCCCTCTTTCAATTTAACCATCACCCCCTGCCCTGGCACAGCAGCCCCTGCTCAGAGGAGCTGTCAAAAGATCAGCACATGTGCTAGAGACCAGGCTGCGCCTCAGGTCCTGAGATAGGAAAGCACAGAGCCCAGGATGCTGAAATGGGCATCCTGGATCAGGGAGATGAGGGCGATCTCGAGGAGGATTAGTTTCTCCTTTGGAAGAGAGAGGCTGCAGGGGGCTACGCTGGGCTCACATCTTTATCTGGGATTTCTCAGCCATAAATAAAAGCCCGTGGCCTTTCCTCCTCTGCTGGCCTTCCTGCAGCTGTACCCCACAGCTCATCCACGGCACTGAAATGCCTGGCATTGTTCAGCGTCCGGCAGCCCGCTCAGAAGGGCTGTGCTACAGCTTGAAGAAGCCTCTGTAAGTTTAGAAACCCTTAAGGGAAACTTAAGAGCCGCCTGCTTTACGCCAGGAAAACCTTCCCCAAGCGAGGCGTGAACGCAGGGTCGTTCATGCTGACAGCAGCAGAGCAAACCTGGGTCTCGAAATTCCTCATCCAGCCTTCAGCCCGAAGGCATCATTTCTAGGCGAGGAAGAGTCCGAGAAAGATGACGGCAGTACCAGGCACGTTAACAGAATTACACAGCAGAGCCTTCAACGGCAGGGAAGGCAATTGCTGCCCAACCATCCAGCCCAGAACACATGCCGAGGACGCACGGAACGTCTGCTGCAGCGAACAGGGCTCCGTATTATTCTCCGAATGATTTAGAGCCCCTCGGAGGACCGGCAGCTGCCAAAAGCTATTCTTAGGTATTTGAAGATGGGATACTTCTCCCGTTCATAAACACCATTTTTATTTTAGAAGGGAGTTCCATAAAGTGCATTATTGTAAGCCATATTTAGTAAACCTCGAAGGAGGAGATGCAAATCTATTCCGTACTATACCCAGGAGTTTTTAACAGGGAACACGAAGGTCCAGTTTAAACTTAACATCCTAACACTGATTTTTTCGTGGGGCAATTCGTACAGATTTAATGTTTCTCCTTCAAATGAATAAACCAGCTCTCCCCCCATCCATGTGAAAAATAAAGAGGGAGGGGATAAACATTTACAGGGTTTTCTGCTGCAGCACCCACGTGCTTAGTGACAATGGTTGAGTCTTTGAGATGCAGTATAAAACCAGGTGCAGCTGCTGTTTCTGAGCTACAGCCCAGTTCCAATCCTCACTGGAAACCTCCAGGCACTAACAAGCAACTCAGATGGATAAAGGCTGGGGAAGGGACTGGAGGGGAAGTCTTACAAAGAGAAGCTGAGGTTGAGGTTGCTGGGGTTGTTTAGCCTTGAGAAGGGAAGACTCAGGAGGGACCTTATCAAGCTCTACAACTACCTGAAGGGAAGTTGTAGACAGGTGGGGGTCAGGCTCTTCTCCCAGGCAACTAGCAACAGGATGACAGAGCAGGGCCTGAAGCTACACCAGGGGAGGGTTAGGTCAGATGTTAGGAAGCCCTTCCTCATGGAAAGGGTGCTCAGAGCCTGGAATGGACTGCCAAGGGCAGTGGTAGAGTCCTCATCCCTGGAGGTGTTGAAAGACAGTCTGGCTGTGGCCCTTAATGCTGATGTGGTGATGTTAGATTGTTGGCTGGGCTGAATGAGCTCAGAGGTCTTTTCCAGCCTCAATTATTGTGATTTTGTATTCTTCTTAGTTCTTTTAACTCCATGGACTGCATTTCCAATAGGCTTTAAGAACAGGTAAGTTATGTGATGAGTAAGTCCTAGACTCAGCTCACTGAGGAACTCATCCGCTGAAGCTCTGGCACGTTTACTTCACTTGAGAGTTCGGTTCAAGCAAAACATATTTTTCACCAAGTTATTCATTGTGGTTTGGAAAAATAACTAGAAAGGGCTTTTCGCGTGATCCATTTTAAGGAGTTTAGCATGTTTCTCTACTAATTTAGTACATCCTTGTAGAAATCCTTTCAGGCGCCCTTCTCCCCATATGCTGAACGCATTAAACCCTATTACACGCACTCACTATTTCCTCGTGGTGGTATTTCAGACATAATTATAGCTTCTTTTTAAAAATAGACAAAACCATTTTGAATGTTTTCCCCCAAATTAAAAGAAAACAAAACAAATCTCTTCTAGAGCCACGTGATGCTTGAAACGAGTTACAGTAAGAAAAGGCAGAAGCCTCAACTCAAGCGTTATGACTTGCTAGAAAGTACAGTCCCTATTACATTCAGGAATTCAAATACTACAGCTGTTCTTGAAAATTAGAATGAAGATTATATTTAAATCAGTATTAATTTCAAAATCAGAATCAGGATTTTAAATCAGTGTGAATTTTTAAGTTGAAATCAGTATCCATTTTAAATCAGCGTGAATTTTTGAATTAAAAGAAGAGTTAATTTTAAATCAGTGTTAATGGCCTCAAGTTGCACCAGGGGAGGTTTAAATTGGATCTTAGGAAGAAGTTCGTTGCTGAGAGAGTGGTTGGACACTGGACCAGGCTGCCCAGGGAGGTGGTGGAGTCCCCATCCCTAGACGTGTTTAAAAGGCATAGCTAGACCACATGAGGTCATGGTCTAGGGGTTGAGGAGATGCTGGGATGAGGGCTGGCCTTGATGATCCTTGGAGGTCCTTCCCAACCAAGAATGAATTTTGAACTTGGAATCAGTAAACATTTTAAGTCAGTATCCATTTTTAAATGAGAATCAGTATTCATTCTGAACATGGGTGTCACTGCAGGAAAGAGAAAAACACGCACATTTAAAATCAGTTTATACTTCTGGGCAATCTATGGTTGATCTTCAAGTTAATTTGCAGTCAGAACACTCATTTATTTTCTGCAGGGTGTAATATTAGACACTACAAACATAATCACAGGCTGTTAGGGATTGGTAGGGACCTCAAAAGATCATCCAGTCCAATCCTCCTGACAGAGCAGGATCCCCTAGATCCAGTCACACATGAACAGGTCAGGAAGATTTTAAACGTCTCCAGAGAAGGAAACTCCATAACTTCCCTGGGCAGCCCCTTCCAGGGCTCTGGCATCCTCACAGGGAAGAAGTTTCTTCTCAACTTCATGTGGAACCCCCTGTGTTCCAGCTGACACCTGATGCCCCTTGCCCTAGCACTGGGTGCCACTGAGCAGAGCCTGGCTCCTTCCTCCTGACACCCACCCTTTCCATCTTGATCAACAGTCATGGGATCACCCCTCTGGCTCCTTTGTTTCAAACTCAAGAAACCCAGCTCCCACAGCCTTTCCTCATCAGGGGGATGCTCCATTCCCATCATCATCTTTGTAGGTCTATGCTGGACTCTCTCCAGCAGCTCTGTGTCCTTCTGGAACTGAGGGACCCAGAACTGGACACAAGATTCCAGACGGGGTCTCACCAGGGCAGAGCAGAGGGGAAGAACCTCTCTTGATCTCCTAACCACCTTCCTTCTAATCCACCCCAGGATGCCATTGGCCTTCTTGACCACATTGCTGGCTCCTGGTCATCCTCCTGGTCAGCAGGACCCCCAGGTCTCTTTCTTTTCTACCACTCTCCAGCAGCTCAGCCCCCACCCTATCCTGATCCCTGGGGTTGTTCTTGCCCTGATACCAGAAGCAGCTACACTGCCCTTGTTGAATGTCATTATGTAAGACCCTAGATGGTAATGCCTGGTGAGTTTCTGGGAGATCCAGGAAGGCCGTGCACAGTAATGTCGAGCGTTAGCTTCCGACAAGTGTGCTACGCACATCAATCCCATTAACACGTGGCTGAAGGCAAAGGGCAGAAGACCAGCATGAATATGGCCCTGTGCCTAGATTTATCCCACGTACACCTGACATTCCTAGTGTGTGGAATCCTAAGGTCCGGCTCTACTACAGAAGGGCGACACTGCCTTTTTATAGGATAAACTGCTATCTGGACTTCAGCTCTCAGAATGACACTGATGCTCTGCATCCCCAGACCTTTTCATGGAATAAGAAGGGGACAGTTTATCCTGAGCTCCTAACAAACTTCAGGCAGCAGCCATGGATGGGACCCCAAGGTTTTGTTTGGAAGCCAAGTCCATAAGGAAGTCACTGCTCGATTAAAGCAAAATAAAACTAAACACCTTGCTTGTGTCTGCACGTTGCGGGCAATTTCCATTTCAGTGAGAACACTGAAAGCTGCAAGAGCTTCCCTAGAGCACTGCAAGCTGAGTTCTTACTAACAGGTGACTCTTAGGAGTTTACATCAACTGGCGGTATAAAACACATTCTGAGTAACTCAGTGTTGGAGAGCGGTGACCAGTGGAGTCCTTCAAGGGTCAGTACTGGGACCAGTGCTGTGTAACATCTTTGTCGTCAATATGGACAGGATGGAGATTGAGCTGTTGGNTCAATATGGCACTGAGTGCTCCCTCAGCAGGGTTGCTGATGACACCAAGCTGCGTGGTGCGGTGGACACGCTGGAGGGAAGGGAGGCCATCCAGAGGGACCAGGACAGGCCAGAGAGGTGGGCCAGTGCCAACCTCAGGAGATTCAACAAGGCCAAGTGCAAGGTTCTGCACCTGGGTTGAGGCAATCCCAGGCACAAATACAGGCTGGGTGAGGAACAGAGTGAGAACAGCCTTGAGGAGAAGGACTTGGGGGTGCTGGCTGATGAAAAACTCAACAAGAGCTGGCAATGCCTGCTTGTGTACCAGAAAGCCAACCTCATCCTGGGCTGCATCCAGAGAACTGGGACCAGTAGGTTGAGGGAGGGGATCCTCCCCCTCTATTCTGCTCTCNACCTCTGCTATGGGGACAGGCTGAGAGAGTTGGGGCTGTTCAGCCTGGAGAGGAGGAGACTCCAGGGAGATCTTAGAGCAGCCTTCCAGTCCCTGAAGGGGGCTACAGGAAAGCTGAGGAGGGGCTGTTGCCAAGGGCTTGGAGTGGTAGGAGCAGGGGGAATGGTTTCCAGCTGGAAGAGGGAAGGTTTAGACTGGAAGTCAGGAGGACATTCTTCACAATGAGGGTGCTGAGACACTGGACCAGGTTGCCCAGGGAGGATGTGGCTGCTCCAACCCTGGAAGTGTTCAGGGCCAGATTGGATGGGGCCTTGAGCACCCTGGTCTAGTGGGGGGTGTCCCTGCTCATGGCAGGGGGGGTGGAACTAGATGATCTTTGAGATCCCTTCCAACCTGAACCATTCAAGGAATCTATGAATTCTCACACAGTGAGTAAAGAAAGAAGTGTCCAGTAAGATTAAAAAGAGAAGGCACAGGCTGATTGAGGAGCAGAAGATGTGAACAAAGTCAGCAGCTCATGCAATCACAGCCAATCAATCATTCAACAGACAACTGGTTTGGTAGAGTCCAGAGTACACTGGCAGTGCTTGCTCTGCTCCACAGGCCATAAACACGACACGCTGATCTATGGGAGCATGTCGGAAAGGAGCAAAAGTCAGGACTCTAAATTGTTCCAGGAAGAGCGGAAAGGTCAAGGGCACCGTCAGTGGCCGAGGTTCCTGCAACGGCAGGAAATGTGTTCATAAACTTGCGAGCAGCACACGCCAGCTGGGTACCTCAGAGTCCGGCAATAAAGCACAAACAGCAGCCTGTTAGACGTTTGGTGTTTTGTCTCCAACTGAATCTTCGGGAGAATCACAAATACTTCCTCAAAAGACACAATTACATGCCTGAGCTCCAAATATCTGCTATGTGTCATTTAAAAAAAGGAAAGAGAAGTTCCCTGTGATCCCCTCCACAGTTGGGAACACTGAGACTCAGATAAATATAAAGAATATAAAGTAAACTAATGAAGAGAGTTGCTGCCTTTTACAACTCACTGGATACGCCACAGATAAGGAACCAAATCACGGGTACTTTATTTTGTCTCTTAGAAATGTCCTAATAGCTCAGAAAATGCTTAGTGCAAAACTGATAATCACTGAATAATCCTGGTTGGAAAGGAGCTCCCAGATCCCTGAGCCCAACCATCCCCACCCCAACACAACCCCTCAGTCCCTGAGAGACTGACAGACACAGCCTGACCCCCTTCCTGCTGCCACTCGAGCAGGGCGGGAAGCACCATGGCTACAGGGTTCTTCAACACCTCCAGGCAGGGGGACTCCACCACCTCCCTGGGAAGGCCCTGGGAAGGCCCTGCCAGTGCCCAACCCCTCTGGCTGCAAAGAATCTCTGCCTCAACTGCAGACCAGTGTCCCTGCTTCTGTCAGCAGACACCAAGGAGAAGAGGCCAACAGCCACCTCCTTTCAGGTACTTGTAGAGGGCAATGAGGTCCCCCTCAGCCTCTTCTTCTCCAAACCAAACCTGCTCAGCTCTCTCATTCTCTCCTCATGAGACTGGTTCTGTGAACCCCTCCTGAGCTCGGTAGCTCTCCTCCTCTTAGCCACATTCTTCAGCGTTGACACACGCAAGCTCAAGTTCATTATGACGATGCCTATTTTACATTATGATGAACACTTGAAACTATCCAGGACCAACTTCCCCTGCAGACAGGAGGCTGTGTACTTGGTTATCCATTCACTGCTCTGCTAACAACAGCTCAGACCACAGTTCCTAGATTCAGGAGGATCTGCAGGCTGTCAGGGCCACTGTGGTGATCCAGCTGACATCTCAACCCAAATACAGTCTTTCCTTATTAATCCAGACTTCCTCACAGCTTGCATGAAACCCATCCATCACCATCCACCAAACAACGACCTGGCACTTCAGTGGACTGACCAAGAGCTGACATGGAGAAGTAGCTCCTAGACTCCTTGCAGTCCTGAGTCTACCAACAGAACCGGACCAATGCCCAGGCTTTAAACATCTATCAAGAAATGCACAAGATCATTAACTGTCACATTCTGCTGCATAAGCAGCACTAACTCCTTTCCCCTCAACCTGTTAGTGCACAAACCTGGATCAATTTATTTGCAGCTTTGAATTCTGAGGAGGAGAGATTGAGGGAGCTGGGGAGTCTGGAGGAGACTCGGGGGAACCTCATCACTCTCTACAACTTCTTGAAGAGAAGTTATAGACAGGTGGGGGTTGGGCTCTTCTCCCAGGCAACTGATGATAAGACAAGAGGGCAGGGCCTGAAGCTGCCAAGGGAGAGTTAGGTTGGCTGTCAGGAAGCCCTTCCTCACAGAAAGGGTGCTCAGACCCTTGAATGGACGGCCCAGAGCAGTGATGGAGTCCTCATCCCTGGAGGTGCTGGACAGACTGGCTGTAGGTTTTAGTGCCATGGTCTGGCTGATGGGGTGATGTTATGTCCTGGGCTGGACCTGATCATCTCAGAGGTCTTTTCCAGCTCAATAATTCAGTGACTCTGCATTAATTTCATATGACCAGTCCAAGGTGCAGTAGCTGCATTATGAAAAGTTTCTTATCCCCTAGATATTTCTTCTTATGCAGAACAGATTTGTGTTCATTCAGAATAATAAAATCACAGACTGGTTTGGGTTGGCAGGAATCTCAGAGCTTGCTCAGTGCCAAACCCCTGCCCTAGGCAGTGACACCTCTCACCAGACCAGGTTGCCCAGAGTCCCATCCAACCCGGCCTTGGACACTGCCAGGGATGGAGCAGCCACAACCTCCCTGGGCAACCTGTTCCAGTGCCCCAGCCCCCTCACAGGGAGGGATTTTTACCTCAGATCCAATATAAATCTCCCCTCTTGTTTGTTTACTGTTATACAAACATCACCTACCCAAGAGTGAGCACCCACGTGCTTTCAGTCAAGACTTGCAAGTGCACAGAGCAATACAAACTTGAAAAGAAGTCTGCCTAAGCAAGTCAGGCATCCAGGCCCTTTCTTCTGGAGTCATGGAGGAGAACGCTGCACCTGCCTGCTATGCACTTGCTTTCCTAGCTGGAATGCTCCAACCCACAGGAAATCCTTTATTCCCTGAACTGCAATTGCCCTTGATTTGGGACCAGCAATGTCTAGACCAGAGATGCTCCCAGTGTCACCTGCACAAGGTTTAAGCATCATGGAGTTAAAAGTACCATCATCAACAACAGGGTCAGGGTCTGCTAAAAGAGAGGTTACCTGGGCTTTAGGGTAGTTGGAGAGGGTAGAATCCAGAACTAGTAAGGGGCAGGACAGATTGCCTAGGTGATTTGAGAGCCTGTCAAACTATCTCTGAAAGGAGACAGACCAAGACTGAGTAGAAATGAATCTGAAATCATGGGCCTGAGACTGAAGTATCTTGTTAAGAATCCAACATCATCTCAGCTATATCCCACAAGAATGAATTAATTTATGGCATCCACAGATGCTGACACGGTGGAGAAGGTTAGAGAAAAGGAAACAACTCATTCAGTCACGCTGATGTCAGTGTGCTTGATCTCAGGACGGGAGAGAAGACTGACACAGGGGTGACAACAGAAGAAGCAGTGGAAGTGCCTATGCCCACCTACACAGACACCCAGCCTGCTGCAACTCAGCACTCTTCAACAGCTACTGCCACGTAGCTCCTCCACATTCCCAAATCTGATGGACACGGACGCTTCAGCTCTACCATGGATTTAGATATTCAAGTAGGCTGCACAGTAGATCCTGAACCTTTCTGGTGGCTCATGTCAAGCTGATGCAAGACAGTCTAGTGAGTCTCGTAAGCTTATTTTAGACACAGAACAACATGAAGGAAACACCCAGCAAGCTCCACACAACAGCTAGGAAAACTCAGAAGCTACAGTGTTGTAAACCGAGGAGACCTGGGTGACTTCAATTCCCTCTGTACTGTCATCCCTCATGAATCTGTTTTATGATGCAACCTCCAATTAAATGACAAGGCACTGTTTTTCCCAGCAGGATTCCTTCCTCGTGCTAAGCTCAAAGCTGATCCCCCAGGGAATGAGGAACTGTTAGAGTGTAGAGGGATACTCGTTGCCGAGACTCAAGTCCTCTCTTGCAAAGCTGCAGTCAACAAGTTCATGAACTGCAGAAGTTATTAAAGCAACTGAACGCTTCTTAAAAACAAACTCACAGCAAACAAATTCAAACACAACAACCAAACCAACATCAAACTCAAAGCACTTAACAGAGAGTGTGGAGACAAGCCCTCTCCCTCTGAAAACCCCCCAAATAAAGACATAGTTGACAATTTGAGAACTCATTACTTTTTCAAGGCTGTGAAACTTAATTTCCAGGTGTCTGTGCTGCTACAGCCTCTGCAGTTAGGTGTCGTGCACTTCAGTTCATCAGTAGTTGAGAAATCCGTGTACATCGTGATGGTAGGTGCTGTGAGCAGCCTCAGAACTACAGTTCAGCCCTCAAAGCACTACTAACACGGTTCGTAGCAGTCTTCTGGTCAGGAAGGTCACGTAACACCTTCCATCACTGTGTAACTAGGATTATCAACCACAAATGTTCATCATCTTCCCCCTGCGAAATCTGTGCCAAAGCTGGTGTGGGAAGTCAAGGAAGTGCTCCTCCCAAGTCACCCCAGGCACATGGCCACTGCCCCTCCACAAGACAAGGCCTGAGGAACACCTGATCACAGAATATTCATGGCTGCAAAGGACCTCCAGGATCACCAAATCCAGTCCTCATCCCAACAGCTCCCCAACCCCTAGACCCCGGCCTCAAGTGCTCTAGCTACTCGCCTTTTAAACACCTTCAGGGATGGGGACTCCGCCACCTCCTGGGCAACCTGATCCAGTGCTCTACCACTCTCAGGGAAGAACTTCTTCCTAAGACCCAATCTAAACCTTCCCTGAAACAACTTGCAGAAATTTCAACAACTTGCAGCATCAGCCTCACTACAACCTCCTTGTAGGTAGCTGTAGAGAGCAATAAAGTCTCCTCTCAGTCTCCTCTTCTCCAGACTAAACAACCCCAGTTCCCTCAGCCACTCCTCANCAAAAGTAGAGGCACCATCACCTCCCTCCTCCTGCTGGCGACACTGCTCCTGATACAGACCAAGATGCTGTTGGCCTTCTTGGCCACCTGGGCACCCTGCTGGCTCCTGTTCATCCAGCTGTCAACCAACACCCCCAGGTCGTTTTCCACCAGGCAGCTCTCCAGCCTGTAGCACTGCTGGGGGTTGTTGTGACTGAAGTGCATAACCCAGCACTTGGCTTTGTTAAACCTCAACCCATCGCTCCAGCCTGTCAGAGCAATTTAGGGAGGAGCCTTCAGCTAAAGGGCAGCGGAGCAGATTGGGCAGCAGAGTAGATTCACCAGCAGGGCTACTGCCCACAGGCTGCTTATCCCAATAAATAAACCAGGCGTCCTTACAGCCATCACCCAGAAGATGACAAGGAAGGTATTTTAAGTGAGCACTTCTGTGCTCACAACACCAACAGCTACAAATGACCTAACCCTTCACCTCTGCTTTGAAAAAGCTAGAACGTGTCATGAACATTAACTTAACCGTGTGAAAATGAGTTAGGAAGAGCTCATCATCACCCTGAGTACTCAGAGCAGCTCACTGCTGATCTCCTGGTAGAGATGTGCAGCCTCTCAGGGGTGTTTCTCCTGCTTATGCTCATCTGATTTTTCACATTAGAACAATTCCACTTATTTCTGTTCATGGAAGTTCAGTTCTTTGTAGAAAAATGATTAAAGAAAGATTTCAAGGATGCTGTGACGTGATGTGAGTTATGGCAGCCCATATAAACTTCTTCTACAGCAACCTCTGGGAACCGTTCAAACACATCTCTGACCTGTGATGCAAACAGCTTTCAGACCAGTGATATTTGCTAACATACATGCAACTCGGCAGCCTTAACACGAAACAAAAACCCCAAACCCAACAGCTCTCTGATATCCTAGGCATGGAAACCTGAGACTCCCACACCACAGAGTAAATCCAGTAGCCTGCCTTGTAAATCTCAATTGAAGTCTGATTGATAATGGTCATCCCTGGAACAGGATGTCCACAGAGGGGGTGGAAGTCTCATCCCTGGAACCATTCAACATCAAGCTGGATGGGGCTCTGGGCAGTCTGGTCTGGTGAGTGATGGCTCTGCTTGTTGCAGAAGAATTGGACTAGATGACCTTTAGAGATCACTACCAAAGCATTCTATGATTCTGTGATAGTGTGAGACCAAGCATAAGGTCAGATCCCATGCTCTCACAACCGAATTTCACCTTCGCTTGTTTTCCTACAGAGATTTCTACAGCTCTGCAAAGGGAGCTCACATGATGCTTTGTGAATTCTAAAGCCTTTAATGAAACATCACACAAGCATTCCGAGTGACAAGTTAAGTCACCTTAACTTAAAGCAGACCTTGAGCAACACAAATGTATTTGGCTTTTACAAAGAGCTCGATTTATCGCTTGAAAAACAAGATTTAAAAAACCCTGGGTGCCTCGCTAGGTCAGGAGTTAACTGCCAGCGATCCTACAGGAACCCTGAGACCTCAAAACAAGGCTATCTAAAGCAGGGACTAATTTGCAGCCGTATGAGTGTACCTGCCCTGTTTTTCCTCAACGTTACAGACACAGACATAGGCAGACACAGCCCAGTGTATGAAGACAGCCCAGACATTGAGGAACGGTGAACAGAAGATGTTTTGAAACAAAACATGAACCCAATTTTGCTGGGGTTTTTGGCAGAAGAGACAAGAGAAAATCCTACTGTTTGTAGGAAACCTGTGAAAAACCGGTGGTGTGTTTTGATGGGTTTGCGGTAACTGCAGAAGTTGTCGGTTTCTCCTCCCAAAGAACAAGTGACAGCACAAGAGGAAATGGCCTCAAGCTGTGCCAGGGGAAGGTTAGGTTGGCCATGAGGAGAAACTTCTTCCTGGAAAGGGTCCTCAGGCTTTGAAAGAGGCTGCCCAGAGAGGAAGTTGAATCGCCACCCCTGGCTGTGTTTCAGAGTTGTTGTGGAGCTCAGGGACAGGGTTTAGGCAGTAGGTTGGGCTCGATGATCCTACAGGTCTTTCTCAACCTAAATGATCTTATAGTTCTATGAAAGCAGGTTAATGCAACTGGTGGCCAACCCTTGCATGGAGCCTTCGAGATGCTGTAAGGAAACACAAGGTATAATGGATGGCTCAAATGTTTTATTTAGCAGGTAACACTCTGCTGTACTCAGCCATCAGCTCTCAGCCTGCTGCTGCTAAGGTTCATTGTACCCTGTAAAACAACAACTGATCCTCTCCAAGACATTTGTCATTGGTGTTACAGGCTGGCTATGGAAGAGAAAAAGCAGATTAAAAATTAAAAGCTCTAGTATTTTTTAATCTGGAGTTATTTTCTTTAAACACTTCTCAAAAACACAATAAAAAACCCATGCTTGAGCTGATTCCAAGTCACATTAATAAAAACATTCAAGTAGAACAGATATCCCGCATCCAGGATAAGTAATTGAGGATCACAAGTTCAGGAGTTCATGGCTTAAATCTTCCTTTGGATGCAAAGACCAGCATTTCATCATGTTTTCTTCTTAACTCCTTACTATTCCCTTATGGAATTCAAAGTCTAAGCAAGAAAGAACTTTGGCTCTAATGAAAATAAATCTGTCCCATTAAAAAAACCCCCACACATTAACCCCAGCTATTAACTTGGAGGGCTATTAGCAACTTCTCCCTTGCAGAATAGGGCCGTGAAGCTTCACGTTCTTCATTCTTTAGCTAAATTATTGCTTTTTAAGTGACGCTTTGTAAGATTAAGACAAAGGACATACTTTTCTTTCCTATTAAAAATGGAAAAACCCAGCAGTTACCGTGTAACAGCACTCCTACAGGGTCCTGCAACACAAACTACTGCCCTGAAAGCACAGCCCTGCTTTCAGAATCTTCATTTTATCTTCCACTGTAAATTTTTCAAACTATGGGAAAAAATTAGCAGGCAAGAAGCATCCCTTAAACAGGTGATTTACCACATGATATAGCTTCTTATCTGGAATGGACTGCCCAGGGAGGTGGTGGAGTCCCCATCCCTGAAGATGTTTAAGACTGGATGTGGCCCTTAGCGCCCTGGTCTGGCTGATGTGGTGGTATCAGGTCATGGGCTGCACTGGATGAGCTCAGAGGTCTTTTCTAGCACCAATAATCCTGTGATTCTTGTCTTTCAAAATCTGGATTTAGTACTGGTGTCAGGTCTTGGAAGAGGCTGCCCAGAGAGGGGGTTGAATCACCATCCCTGGCCATGTTTCACAGTCATGGAGATCTGGAGCTCAGGGACAGGGTTTAGCAGTGGCCTTGGGACAGTTGGGTTCAGGGCTGGACTTGGTGATCCTAAGGGTCTTTCCCAAACAAAACAGTTCTACAATTCTATGAAACAAGGTGCTGGAAATTCCTTTGTAAATACCTGAGCTGAGGCTCATTATTAGTTGAGAAAGGGAGGTGAGATGGTTTGGGAGTCTCTTTAAAAGCAGGGGGTGTGCACCCAACAAAGCACAACACCCTGCAGCTACGATAAGACGCTGCTAAGATTTCAGGGAAGCGCATTTAACTGTCATTAAGTCTGGAAGGATAAACCAATCTACAGTCTCATTCCCCACAGAGCTGGTTAAAAACGCTCCCCTGTTACTAAAAACACCCCCCGCTCTGCTGCCTGTGCCAGGAGGAAGGAGAAGTTGGGTAACACCACCTGCATTCGCTGGCATGGATTCGAGGGAAGCAAAAAAATCATTATAAACCTCATCTTTTTGTGGGTTCCCAGCCAGGTTGCAGCACTTGCTCTTCTCCCCAAGGTCCTCAGTGGGCAGGATATCATCAGAATAGTTGATTAAAGAGATTAGTTCACTTAGTCATGTCATTTGAACGAGTGTCACATTTCCAGCGAGCACAGGAAAAGGCCCGGGCTCCAGCAGGAAAAAACCCCACCTCGCTTTACTAACAGCAGTGAAGATGTTTTCTATCGACTACAGTGAATTCAAGGGTTGCCAAGCAGTACTTTTCAAAAAATATGTCATTTTTAAGCAGAAGAGACTTGGTTCACCTCCTTCTCATTATGTGAAGAAATAGCAACAAAGCTCACGCTTGGCAAAAACCCTGGGAAAAAGGCAAGAGCAGGTTTTTTTCTGGATTTAGTATTAGCTACGTCTCTTTCAGTTCACCGTCTCCTCCAGCATCGTTTTATTTACTGTGAATCACAGAATCATTAAGGATTGGAAGGGACCCTGAAAGATCATTTAGTCCAATCCCCCTGCCATAGCTGGATCACCTAGACCAAGTCGCACAGGAACACATCCAGGCGGATCTGGAACGTCTCCAGAGGAGTCTCCACAACCCCCCAGGCAGCCTGTTCCAACACTCCGTTACACTCCCTGGAAAGACTTTTCAGCTTGCACCCGCTGCCCCTTGTCCTATCACCAGATGACCTTGA
>VZRI01011468.1:35079-45672 GCA_013397515.1 Upupa epops
GAGACATTAATGAGGTCCCCCCTCAGCCTCCTCTTCTCCAAGCTCAAGAGACCCAGCTCCCTCAGCCTTTCCTCACAAGGGAGGTGGCTCTACTTCCTTCATCATTGTTGCTCTATGCTGGACAACCTCCAGCAGCTGTGTCCTTCTAGAACCGAGGGGTGCAGAAGTGGACATAATACTCCAGATGTGGTCTCACTAGTGCAGAGTAGAGAGGGAGAAGAACCTCTCTTGATCATGCAACTGTTTGAAGGGACCTCAGACATCACTCAGTCCCAACACCCTGACCGCAGGCAGTGACACCTCTCACCAGACCAGGTTGCCCAGAGCCCTATCCAACCTGGCCTTGACCACCCTTTTCAACCAACCAACCCCTACCATCTCCTAGAAGTTGCTCCTTGGACATCTTCCTCACCTCCCTTGCTCTTCTCGCTAGAACTGGTCTAATCGAACGTTTTGTTAGTGCTGCAGCCTCAGGATGAGAAATGAGGCAGTGGGAACTATTTCGGTGCTGCTCCCCCGTTGAAGCTGAAGACAGCTATAACAAATAATTGTAACGGGGATTTTATGGTTTAAATTGTATAATATCTACCTTCCGAAGGCGTTCTTACCCAAGATTGACAAGTGTGGGAAGTGTGAATTGTGCAAGCGTTCACAAATTATAAGGATCCAAAAAAAAGTTGAAACGCATGTGCTATAATATTGGGGAGAGGGGAAGAGAGTGGAGGTGTCAGGAAAAAAAAGGGGGGGGGGAAAGAAGGGGAGGCATTTTGTGAAGAATTTACCTAGAGGAATTAAAATGGTACCGGTTCTTCACTGCTTCATGTTTTCCCCAACCCCACCTCCAATGCTTTTCCACTTATTTATCTGAACGCTTGTTCTACAGACCTCAACCCTTCAAAAATACCTGCTTCAAACAAGCGCTAATAGCAGCCGCACGATTGCATAATGACAATGTAGCCCTCTCGTAGCACGCAGGGTTGATCTATCCAATTTCTCCGAGCTCTACAGCCACATAATCCAATTAAAAACTGATTCGCCTACCTCACGCTTTCTTTAGAAAGCGCAAAATCCTAGGAAATTCTAAACAAACAGCTATTATTAAAATAGATGACTCAACGTTCATGAGAAAGACAGCCAGACCGAGCGCTGCCGTACTGTTGGAACTGGCAAACGCCAAACCACAGCGCTTTTAGGAGCGGTGCAAATAATCCCCTAAAAGGTAAAGCTTCTGTAAAATCAGATGGATTACTGAAATCGCCCTGAGTAGCTGATTCTACTGATCCAGCTCACAGCCTCTTACGCTCGAGTGCTGCAGGCTGCTCACGAGACCACCGAAACGGCTTACGAAATCCAGCTACCCAACCCCAGGGGAAGGAGCGCCAAGGAAGCCGCTGAGTTCAGAGAAGCCCTGGCTCTACCTCCAGCAAAGTGCAATGTGGATTTGCAGAAGGCACTGTGCCAGAAAGGAATAATTAGAGAGGACGTTGTGGAGCTGAGAAGCAAATCTGCAGGAAAAGTGAAATGAAATAAAACAGGATGCTGTGTGGTGGTTGGGTAAAACCCCAGCAGACTAACGTAGCAGAGGAGGGTTGTAGAGGGAAGCTGCTGTGACCTCTCCACCCCAGAAAGGAGACAAGCAGAGCTGCAGGTATGTTCCTGCTTTTAAAAACACATCCTCCAAGATTTATTTCTCTTTCTAAGAGACAACGCTGTGCTTAGAAAGGCTCTTCAGTCGGGGCTTAGTAATCCTCTTCCTTCTACAAGGAGCAGAGTCTCAAAAATCTGGATGAAAGACAGACGTGTCAAGCGCTGCGGTTTACAGATCCAGCACTGAGCGCTGGGGAGAAATGACCGATCCCCCCCTGGAACCAAATGGATGACTGGAGCTCATGAGGGAATGATTAACAAAAAGGAAGGGGAAAGGACATGAGCTCAGTGACTGTGACACAGATAACCTAAAACAGATTTCTTAATAGTACTCTGCTTCTTTTTTTTCCCCCTTCATAAATGATGCAGATATGGGGCCTTGTAAGGGTTTGGTTACATTTTTAAGCAGAAATTCATTTACTTTACCCAATACCCCTACAGGCAAACCTCTTGAATGCGAACACAAACAGAATTTATCAGCATCAGAGACCAAAAAAACCACCCCACAACAACTCCGATTCTGCATCAACACCACTCCCAGCTAATGAAAACATTTTTGTGTCTTGCACTGAGGTCCTGCCTTGTGCTTCAAAAGAATCTGAAAGGCATAAGAGACCCTGTGTTTCCAAACAGACCCCAAGCCTGTGTTTAAATACTCCTCAAGTAATCCCCTCCAAAGGAACTACCCCAACAAGTGACAGAAATATTTAGGTAGACTGTAAATGCTGTCAAATCGCTACTGATCCGCACTTTGGTGGTCACTACGTGAGGAGGTACTGTAGACCTTTACTCCACAAAACTCGCAACAGGAGATCAGAGCTACAGACTGGGGGATGAGCGGCTGGAGAGCAGCCTGGCAGAGAGGGACCTGGCAGTACTGGGTGACAACCGGCTGAACAGGAGCCAGCAAGGTGCCCAGGTGGCACATAAGGCCATCCTGACTTGCATCAGTAATAGTGTGGCCAGCAGGACTAGGGACATTATTCTCCCCCTGCACTGGGAAGGCCACGCCTTGAGTACCAGGGCAGTTTTGGGAACCTTAATACAAGGACACTGAGGGGATGGAGGGGGTCCAGAGAAGGGTAACAAGGTTGGGGAAGGGTCTGGAGAACAAACTTTGTGAGGAACAGCTGAGGGAGCTGGAGATCATTAGTCTGGAGAAAAGGAGGCTGAGAGGAGACAACCTTGCTGTCTGCAACTACCTGAAAGGAGGCTGGAGAGAGGTGGGGTTTGCTCTCTCCTCCCAAGCAACAGTCAAGAGGACAAGAGGAAATGGCCTCCAGCTGTACCAGGGAAAGGTTAGGTTGACCATGATGAAAATCATCCTCCATGAAAGAGTCCTCAGGCCTTGGCACAGGCTGGCTAGGGAGGAGATTGAATCCATGGCCATGTTACACAGAGGTGGAGATCTGAAGCTTAAGAACAGCATTTAGCGGTGGCCTCAGGACAGATGGGTTTAGGGTTGGACCTCATGATCTTGAAGGCTTAATCCAACCTAAAGGATAGAGTGTTTCTACGATTCCAGTAAGACACTCTAAGTGATGGATGACGTATCACATGCCAATTAACATGGATTTGCTTATTAAGTCTGTAATGCTAATCTTGCCAATGGCAGCTGCCAACATCTTGTACAGAAATCGTTTTGACTCCTCCCATCAGCAATATTCATCTTTAACTGGTGCCAACACCACTGAAACGCCGTGGTTTGAAAACCACAAAGCTTTACATGTAAAATACGTAACAGATGAAGCAACCAGCCTGTTTCTCAAGCCATTACCCTTTGTGCAGCACACACCTACTGAACTCGGGAATTATTTTGTACACGATCTGTCTCACAAAGGCTGCGAATTAAGTGTCATCCGCGGTTCCATGTGTTGTACAGCCTTAAAATAAAAGTCTCAAAGGGCAATCGAGTCACATTTCGATGTAATCAACAGAAATATGTCTTCTCATATAAAAAGAATATTTTTATATTATCAGCTCTCTGCTGTAGCCACATGGCTTCCGTCGGCTATGGCAGAATCACCCCATGGCAGGGGTTGGAAGGGACCACTGAAGATAATTTGGACACAAGGACCTGTAAGTGACTGCAGCAATTACATCTTATTATCAGCACCTCTGCATTCTGCGTGCCACACCAATCATGTGCTAAAGCTCTGCTGCTTGATCACTGTGCACAGGGCCAGCCCAGTTCTAATGAATCCACTGCTTACAAGGGTACACTAGCATCTTCCCCCAGCTACGGAGCAGTTGCCTCTTCCTCACAAGAAGTGACACATGTGCATGCTCATGTGCTTTACAGAGGGAGACTTTGGTTAGAATCACAGAATCATTTAGGTGGGAAAAGACCTTCAAGATCACTGAGTCCAACTATGAACTCAGTTGTCCCAAGACCACCACAAAACCCTGTCCCTGAGGTCCAGATCTCCACTACTGTGAAACATGGCCAGAGATGGCGATTCAACCTCTTTCTTGAGCAGCCTCTTCCAGTACAGAATCACAGAATTACTGAGGCTGGAAAAGCCCTCTGAGATCATCCAGTCCAGCCCAGCACCTAACATTATGATATCAGCCAGACCAGGGCACTAACTGCCACGTCCAGTCTTTTCTTAAAACCTCCAGGGATGGGGACTTTAGTTCTCTCCTGAGCAGACCATTCCATGGTCTGATCTCCCTTTCCATGAGGAAGGGCTTCCTAACATCTAGCCTGACCCTTCCCTAGCTGCTTCAGGCCCTGCCCTCTCATCCTGTCACTAGTTGCCTAGGAGAAGAGCCTGACCCCCACATGACTACAACCTCCCTTCAGAGAGCTCTAGAGAGGGTGAAGGTCCCCCCCAAGTCTCCTCCAGGCTAAACACCCCCAGCTCCCTCAGCCTCTCCTCATCAGACTTTCCCTACATTCCCTTCCCCAGCCTTGTTGCTCCTCTAGACCTGCTCCAGCCCCTCAATCTATTAGTACCTGATTCTGTGTTTTTATGCACAAATATAAAAAAAACCCAGCAAAACAACTCCCCTTTTAAACAAAAAAAGCCCAGCCACACTCTTGCATTCTTTCAAAGGTGGTTCTGCTCTTGCAATACATCAGGTTGTAGAAGGAAAGTGATGCTCTGACCATAAGACACTGAATAGTTTTGCCCACTTCCAACAATGCTACTAATTCCGATGTAAGTCCTCTTCCCACAAAGCTGCCTCACACTGTGTAATTAACAGGACGAACAAAAGAGAACACCACCCATCTCAGCCACCAGAAGGCAAAGGAACTTGATTTATTCTCTGTTCCATAACCACACCACATCAAACAGTGCTTATCCAGCAGTGAAGGTCAGCAGACAGGACTGTGTTTGTATTTACAGGGAAGGGCAATCCCCTCATCAACACTCCCAATACAAGCAGCGACTTGGAGGATGGAAGTTCACAAATGCACCCCATTTAATAACATGAAACAAGGCTTAGGGAGCTTCAAAATCTCCTTGGACGAGACTGTGGCAAGGCAGCAAACAAGATTCATGAAAAAGGAGAGGAGGGTGGCCAGTTCAGGAATAACACTGTAGTCTTCAGAGCCAACACTATAGTTTTCTGGAGAGCTGCTGGTTTACAACGTAAACTTGCATCACTGCAATGAAGAGCTGCACACATCAGCTCATCCTCTCCAGGAAGCATCAGCTTGACCTTATAGATATTTTTTATGAGTAAGAACATCTCTTAGTTACTGGAGTTGGGATTGATCCATGCTCCCTGTAAGACTAACATGAATATGGAGAACATAAAGTTCTTCTTCCTAGTAGTATTTTAACACTCTTTATGAAATAAGAAGGGAAAAAAATCCTCCTTTTGCTTCACACAGTAACAATTTATCTTGATCCTGACTAGTTGTGCAGTTTCTTACGCTGAGCTCTCTCATTTGTAAGAAAAAAAACTTCAAGCAATAATAGCAGGTTGCATACAGACATCAAAAGGAACTTCTTCTCAGGGAGGGTAATGGAGCACTGGACCAGGCTGCCCAGGGGGGTTGTGGAGTCTCCTTCTCTGGAGATGTGCCAGACCCACCTGGCTGTGTTCCTGTGCGACTTCGTCTGGGTGATCCTGCTGTGGCAGGGGGATTGGACTGGATGATCTTTCAAGGTCCCTTCCAATCCCTAAGGATTCTGTGAAACAACTACAATAAGACTCAAAGGCAAATGAGCAGAAGAGCACAGGCACAAGGGTTTATCCTACCAAGTATTACTGTTTTTAAAATGCATTTTGTCCTAAGCAGCTCAGGAAGGTAGAGCCATTAAACTGGCCTTTTATCCTGCTTCTGAGATCCAGGAAATAGCCTCATAAATATTTCTTACTCATTATTCACCTCTTGAGCCTTCTAAACAGAGACAGTCTGTATTTTCATCCTTACTCGAGTGAGAGTAACAACAAACAAACCCCCTCCCAACAATCCAACAACTACAATAGTTTCAGAGCAACTAAAACACTAACTCTGCCATGCAACTACAGTTGAGGATCTGCACTACTACGACCTTTACCTGCTGATTTTAGGGTGGGGAGGAGAAGCAGAAGTATTATCCCACCTAAAAAGCTCTTAACAGATCACAGAAACTCAAGTCAGAGATGACAAGTTCTGCAGCTGTGGCTGATCTCACTGAAAACACAAGCTCAGAATACAACTAGAAGCAGTTAATGAAAGCTCTCAGCTGCACGGGATTCGTTCCTTTTCTCTTAGGATTTGCTGCCACCACGAGGATTCGAGACACAAAGCAAGGGGTACAGGAACGCATTAAAAACCCCACAGTGAAGAAATGACAAACCTTCCTCTGGTCTTTCCTATTTCTTGATTGATCATCCCGTTCAAGACTATGGCTCCCATCCCTCTCTGAAAGCCTTGGAGGATGAAAGCAATAAGAAGTCAGTGACAAGTCAAGAAGAGAAACTCCCAACTGCCTGAAACATCCAAAGCTGGGTGGCTACAGCAGAGATTCTACACAAGCTCTCACTCCTCCTGCTGTACTGACACGTAATTTCTGCATCCAGGTTTTCTTGGAAAAAGAAAGCCCTCTTCCCATCATCTCAGTGCTCTACATAAGTCACACAACCCTACAGTTTTTAGTAAAGAGCTCAGAGAGGGAAAGTCTGATGAGGAGAGGCTGAGGGAGCTGGGAGTTTAGCCTGGAGAAGCAGAGACTCAATGGGGACCTTATCACTCTACAACTCCCTGAAGGGCGGTTAGGTAGGGGTCAGAATCTTCTCTCAGGACATTAGTGATAGAATGAGAGGGCAGGGCCTGAAGCTGCCAGGGGAGGGTTAGGTTGGATGTTAGGAAGCCCTTCCTCATGGAAAGGGTGCTCAGAGCCTGGACTGGACTGCCCAGAGCAATGGGGGAGACCCCATGTCTGGAGGTGTCGAAGGACAGACTGGCTGTGGCACTTAGTGCCCTGGTTTAGGTTGTGGTGATGTTAGGTCCTGAGCTGGGCTGGATGAGCTCAGAAGATGTTTCCAGCCTCAACGTTTCTGTGATCTATATCACTAGTCATTTCACTTCATCAACCCCAAACCATTACAATTCCCTGTCTGTTGTTGTGCTGAATAAATCCATCTATAGTTTTTTAAAAAAGAAAAGTCAAGTAGTCAATTAAGCAGTTTCCTTCAAATCTACCAGTTTTACTGGAAGATCATAGAACTGCAGACTGCTTGAGACTGGAAGGGACTTGAGAGATCATCCAGCCCCAAACCCCTGCCGTGAGCAGTGACAACTCTCACCAGACCAGGCTGCCCCAAGCTCCTGGTCTTGAACGTTTCCAGGGATGGAGCAGCCACAACCTCCCGGGTCAACCTGTTCCAGAGCCTCAGCACCCTCACAGGGACGAGTTTCTTCCTCAGATCTCACCTAAATCTCTCATCTTTTAGCTTGAAACCATCCCCCTTATCGCATCTCTAGAGTCCCTCGTAAGATAATCTTTATTGAGCTGACCTTGAAATTCATCTTCCCATACTACAATAAGGCAGTGTGAATTGAAATTAAAATATAATTAACACAAAAATAGCCTTTCCTTTTCAGTTTTACTTCCAGTTGACAGATCTGCACAGACAGCACTAATACTTTCAGTTATGCTGTGGGATGGCAGCATGGCTACAGAATCCTGCCTCATTCAGCACAAATAGTCAGCAAAGAACAAGTCAAGGTAATATCAAACAGCAGTCATACCTGTAAGCTGTTGAAACTGGTGTAGACAGACATCTGGCACAGAAAACAGGCTGTTACGGTTATCTTTGAGGAAGAAGTACCATGGCCTTTCCTTGCCACAGAGAGATTTGTTTGGCTGCACATCTGACTGTGCAGCAGGTCACAAATGAGTGCTTGCACGCCCTGCAGCACTGGTCTTTACACCTGAACCATCTGGCAACTGGGGACACAGGATGAAGCTTTCAGTGCTACCACCTGGTGCCTTGCGTTCACTGATGCAGGTTTGCTGCTCTAGTTGCAGCCAAGTCGCAGCCTCCTGACTGCACATCTGCTTGGCTGGTCATGCCAGTTGTGCCCAGGTAACCAAACACATTCTGCCTACAGTTATTCCAGTTTGTAGATGAAACACTGAGCTTTCTTCATCATTCCTCTGGCCTGTTTAGAGCAACCACTAATACCCAGAAGTTACAGCAGTGAGAAAACAGCTCAGCAACTCAGTTACTTCTGAAAGACTGACATGGTTTATCCCACCCTGACCTCAGCTTAGATAAGATCCCGCAAGATTTATTACTTCAGACACAGCACCACAGATACAAGGCAAGCCCTGAGCAACAGGATGGAGGGGGGATCTAAAATAAGAGGACAGAATTGCATCATGTTTTGAACGGGATTTGGATTCCGGTTTGTTCCAGTGAAGGGACACAGGCTTTCCAAGCTCCCTGATGACAAGTTCAGTAACTCACACAGCTCACATTAGTATTTCCAAAGGCTCATTTTTGCAGCCATACCTGTTTTTTCAAGGAGAAATGGCCAAGCTAATAATGAAACAGAAGCTCTGTGCTGAAAGTTGAACCAGTACACAAACAGTTCTATCACCAGAGGTGGCAAACCAAAGCAGCATTACAAAGGAGCTTGATCATACTGGCAACATCCATAATTCAGGAAGCACTAGCCTGCTTCTGCTTGGGGTAAATCAGGTTACTGACTGCAAGAACATGCTTTCTTTCCAGGCACTCTCATCATGCATCAGCAGCTAGCAGTGGGGACAAAGCTTTCCCTCATGGGGAATATGTCTGTCCATCTGTCTAAGCTCAGAGACCTTTGACCTGTGCGGTAAAAGACTCCCATTATTCTTTGCTTATCCTCTCACTCCCAAAGCTGGTCGGATGGAGACTTCAGTTACTGACATCTGCAGCAGCAGCACAGTCTGATAACCTCCACAACGCTGGGTGGTTTCCCAGCTGCCAAAACACGACACTGCATCTATCCCATCCTTATCTGAGGTGAGGTGAAAGGATATCAACACATCTTACAAGCCATCACGCTTCACTGGCCTAGAAATAGGACATTACAGGCAGGAACACTATAAACAACACACTTTGAAAAGACCTTCTCGAGTGTGAGAAATTACAGAATCACTAATACTGGAAGAGACCTCCCATATCAAGTCCAACCATCAACCCAACGTCACCTTGCCCACTAAACCACGTTTCCAAGTACTGCACCTACGTGTTGTTTGCGCACCTCCACAGATGGTGACCCCATCGCTTCCCTGGGCAGCCTGTTAGATGTTTTGTCACACTCTGACCACTATCTAAGAGGCCCAGGTCATTAAGGTGGTGTTAGCACATAACAACAGTACCAGAAGATTCAGTCTCTTCACAGCTGAGTTTCTGCATCTTGGACACATGGCCACACAAGGCCACAGAGCTGCAGCATCATGCTTACATTTTCCCTCTTTCAAGAGAATTTAATTTGAGAAGTACCTTTTAGAAACTCTTTAAAAAGTTGTGAAGACCTGGAGCTTGGACTAATGGAATGAGGTTTAATGGGGCCAAGGACAGGGTCCTACATTTTGGCCACAATAACCCCCAGCAGAGCTACAGACTGGGGGAGAAGTGTCTGGAGACAAAGGGACCTGGCAGTACTGGTTGACAACCAGCTGAACAGGAGCTAGCAGGGTACTCAGGTGGCATAAAAGGCCAATGGCATCCTGGCTTGTTTAAGGAAGAGTGTGGTCAGCAGGACCTGATGTCATTCTCCTCCTGAACTGGGCACTGGTGAGGCCTCACCTCGAGTACTATGTGCAGTTCTGGGTCCCTCACTTCAAAAAAGATTGATGAACTGGAGCAGGTCCAAAGAAGCAAGAAGGCTGGGGAAAGGACTGGAAGGAAAGACTCATGAAGAGAGGCTGAGGGAGCTGGGGGTGTTTAGCCTGGAGAAGAAAAGACTCAGGGGTGACCTTATCACTCTANGACAGTTTTAGTAACAAACATTCATTGTCTTTCCTAACTGCCATGAAAAAAGCTGATGCAAAATAAACTGCTGATTTACTAAGTGCTGGATTTAAAAGCTTCACTTTTTAAGCTGAACTCTTATATGATAAAGACGATTTCAAAACCTGAACAATTAGTGATTTTCCAGCCATAAACAACATAAACAATGAGGCAAGATGTAAGAGGACGCAGCTGATTTGAAGGACACAGTTCATAGAAGGACCAACCTGCTGCCTGCAAGAGCTAACACAGCACTGAGATAATTCTGGACCACAGCCAGTAACAAATGAAAGCAGGAAGCAAAAAACATAATGAGATTTCCACACCACCACCACCCCCCTTGACTATAGCAGCAATAAAGATTCAACTGGCTTAATATTTCATCTGGACAAAGTATTTTCAGCATGTTTAACGTATCACAGAGTTATTGAGGCTGGAAAAGACCTCTAAGCTCATCCAGCCCAGCCCATGGCCTAACATCACCCCATCAGCCAGACC
>VZRI01011468.1:60615-72932 GCA_013397515.1 Upupa epops
GGCAGCGGCTCCTCCGTCCGCGCCGATCACCTGACGCTGCTGCTGTCGAGCCGCCGCTGCCGGGCCCACCTTACCGTAAATACCACCTCCGCGCCCACCTTACCGTAAATACCCCAGCGCCAGCCCACCGCGCAGCACCCGCCGCCACGGGGGAAGGGCGGGGAGGCGCCGCACACAGGCGCACACGGACCGATCCCCCCGCCCTCCCTCAGCCGCTCCGTCCCCTCACGCCTTCCCGCCCAAGGCGGCCCCGTCCTGCTGTCCTCGGCGAGAGATCGCGTACCGGTTTAGGTTGGAAGGGTCCCCAGAGATCACCCAGTGCCAACCCACCGCCATGGGCAGCGACACCTCTCACCAGACCAGAGTGCCCAGAGCCCCATCCAACCTGGCCTTGAACGCTTCCAGGGATGGAGCAGCCACAACCTCCAGGGCCTCAGCACTCTCAGAGGGAGGAATTTCTGCCTCAGATCTACTCTGAATATCCCCTTCTTTTACCTTGAACCCATCTCCTTCGTCCTGTCACTAGAGTTCCTGGTAAAAAGTCCCTTTCCAGCTTCCTGTAGGCCCTTCAGGTACTTGGAGGCTGCTCTGGGATCCCTCCTCCCTGGAGCCTGCCTTTCTCCAGGCTGAACAACCCCAATTCCCTCAGCCTGTCCCCATAGCAGACGTTCGCCAGCTCTCTGATCATCTTCATGATCTCCAGACTTCAACAGATCTGTGTCCTTCTTGTAGTGGGCACTCCAGAACCGGACACAGCCTTCCAGGTGAGATCTCGCATTAGCAGAGCAGAGGGGTGGGAAGTGCAGACATGATGAGGCCAAGGCCTCTCACAAATCCCTCAGTGTCTCACCACCCTCACAGTCCCCATGAGGTTTTCACCTGGATGTACGCAGATGTCTTCTGCCCATGGGGCTGGGCCAGGAGGAGGATTTGGGTGTAATGAATGGCAGGAGAAAATCCTGGGTGATGTAGCTCTGTCACCAAACAGCCCCAAGTCATCTGGTAGCAGCCATCCTTGAGAAAAATCCTGGACAAATCCAAGTTGCTTTGAATGTATGTTAAATGGTCTTTCCTTCTGTTTTGTCCGTCTCCACATTCTTCACTGTCTTCACTCTTCTACTACAGTGTTGCATACAGTTTAAGTGTTTTAAAAGAAGAATGTGGCTACTGGATGCAATAGTGTGTCTCTAAATCCTGGAGGAAGTATGCTCACTATTATGACTGACGTGTTCTTTCATAGCATCACAGAGAATCTTTGTTCAGAAGAGACCTTTAAGATCAGTCCAAATTTTGACCCAGGTCACCACTGAACCATATCCCTCAGCACCAGTTCCACCCGTTGTTTCAATCCCTCCAGACACAGGGACTCCAGCGCTGCCCTGGGCACCCTTTTCCAGTGTTTGATCACCCTTTGGGAGAAAAAATTCTTCCCAACATCCAGCTTCAACCTCCCCTGGTGCAGCCTGCAGCCATTTCCTTAGTTTAGAGTCTCTTATTAGAGTAACATTCTTACTTGAGTAGCATCATGAACCTCTTTATTCGTGCAGCATCCCTCTGGATTCTGTGACCATACAATGTTCTCAGCAATGACCCTGTTGTATTTGGTCATTATTTCCAAGTCGTATTTTTTCCAGTGACCAGATGGACAGATGCCACTATTTACTAACTGCTCTGTGAAGAACGGGAGGCCATGGTCTAGGGGCTGGGGAGATGTTGGGATGAGGGGTAGACTTGGTGATCCTGGAGGTCCTCTTCAGCCATGAGGATCCTATGATTCTAGGATTCTGTAATTCCTATACTTTTTAATGAGGAACGAATGAAAGCAAATTTGCCACAGGATTTAGTTCTTGGATATGGGAAGACAACTGGTGTAGTGACAGATCTGTTAGTGTCATGCCATTGACTGAACGGCCCCTGAAACATCTATTTACCAAGCAGTGCATTAAAATTCACTGGCTAAAAAACCCCCAAACCCATACATTAGCATCAAATAATCAGATGCCTTTTGACTGAAAGCATCAACAGTCTGTGATCACACTGCACAAAGGAAATGTTGCCAGGAGAAATCTTAGGACCCAGCAGAGTGTAGTTGCTGCTGTCTTATACCCTTCAAAATGGTTACCAGCAGCTGCCTGAGCCCCCACAAGAGCAGCTGATAGCTGTTGCTTCACTTTTGTGTTTGAATACACAATTCTTTAGTGTCCTTGCAAAACAAGTGAGCAGTTACATCACAGGAGAGGATGTTTCATCACTGTTTCATCACTGCAGCATCTTGACTGTTAGGTGTTCTGGGCTGTAAGGACACACCATCACAGGGAGTGAGTGAAAGGCTCCAGCTTTCAGCTGAAGACAGAGTTGGAATTAGGATAAATGGAATCTAAAGGCTCAATCTGGACTGAATACCGGGGATCCTGGGATTAGCGGCTGTGAGCTTTGCAGTGTAATTGGCTCACTGAGGATCCAGCCAACAATTCAATAGCACAGGAAAAGACCCATCAAAATGATCGTGAGAGTTAGGGAGTTCACATTTGGGATGTCAGTGCCCGTATATGAAGGTGATTCTGATTCTATGTGGAATCATAGAATCAGAATCATTTTTGTTGGGAAAGACCTTCAAGCTCATCAAGTCCAACACTTAACCCAGCACTACCAGGTCCCCACTAACCCCCGTCCCTCTCACCACATCTACATGGCTTTTCAACCCTTGCAAGGATGGGGACTGCCATGGGTAGCCTGTTCCAGGGCTTGACAACCCTTCTGGGGGAAAACTTTTTCCTTGTGTCCAACCTCAACCTTCCCCGGTGCAACCTGAGGCTATTTCCTCTCCTCCTGTCACTTGTTACTTGGATAAGAGCTCTCCAAACAGTTACAGAAATGGTATACGCTGGTCAAATTGGTACAGATCAGGTGAAATTTCTCCTAACAAAGTGCTCCTGGGCACGTACAGCGAATGCTCAGTGAGCACCAGGGAAGGTGAGTGATGTATTCAGGGCTGCGGAGGGGACCTGGCAGAACACGTGCTGTGAAATGCCATGTGTTCTAAATAATTTTGAAATAGCAGCTGATGTAATAACAACCCCGGACAGGGAACATCCTTGAAAAATGGGCCACTCAGCCAAGCACTCATACAGATACTCTCTCTACCTTATGAAGTGCCAAACGGTGTATGTTTGGTCCACTGAAAGATCCTTCAATGACCTACGAGAGCAAATTAGGTCCTGAGGGAGCAGTATTCTTGCTTTTTTTTTTTGGTGTATGACTACTAGTAAAGAACAATAAGCAGCCTGTTTTCTTTCTTTCCCCAGAGGAACAGTGGTCATTGCCACTTCCGGATTACCCTGAACTGGGGTTTTCAAACATTTCAAGTGAGAAAGTCAGGGTGATGTGGTTTGTGTTCCCAGTGCTCTTTGTGAAATCTTTCATGGAATGATGTTCAACATCTTTAAGTGTAGTCATTCAGATTGGGTCTTACTGACTGGCTTAGTTTGTCATTGATACTGATGCCCTGTGATTCTCACACTGGTCGCTGGAATTAGAATTATAAAACAACCCAGGATTGTTCTGTGGGGAATGGACCCCAAAGGTCATCCCTTGAATAATCATCTGGTCCAGCGTTTTATAGGAGAGGTAGCCTAGATGAGATTATCTAGCATCTTGTCCCATTGCATCTTGAAAACCTCCAGCGATGGGGACTCTCAATGATCAATTTTTCACTGTAGAAAGTTATATCAAGATGAAATAGAGTCTTTTCCAACCTGCATGATTCTGTGATTATGTGAAACCACTCCTAATGCAACTTGCACTTGTGGCCCCTTGTTTTCTTATGTGGCTCTTTGTGGTTCTCCTCCTTCCTCTTTGTGGCCACCCTTAATGTACAGGAATACTGTGATGAGTTCCCTCTTAACACTTCTTCAGGGAGAAAACAGGGTTCTTCATGAGCCTGAGGCTGAGGGACCTGGGGTTGTTTAGCCTGAAGAAGACGAGACTCAGGAGGGACCTTATCACACTCTATAACTACCTGAAGGGAAGTTAAAGACATGTGGGGGTCACGCTCTTCTCCTAGTCATCTAGCGACAGGATGAGAGGTCAGGGCCAGGAGCTGCCAGGGGAAGGTTAGGTTGGATGTTAGGAATCCCTTTCTCAAATAGAAGGGCGATTAAACAGTGAAATGGACTGCCCAGGGAGATAATGAAGTCCCCATCCCTGGAGGTGTTTAAGGACAGGCACTTAGTGCCCTGGTCTAGTTTATTGTGGTGATGTTAGGTCCTAGGCTGGGCTGGATGAGCTCAGAGGTCTTTTCAACTTCAATAATTCTGTGATTCTCTGGTTCTCCAGTGAGAATAGACCTAACTCCTTTGACCTTGTTGTGGGACATATTCTCCACTTCTTTGATCACATTGGTGATCCCTTTCCAGTCTGTTCGTGTCTGTTTTGAACTGTGGGAACAGTTAGTGAATGTCATCAGAACTGAACGTGAGGTAAAACACTTTAAATCGGGTTTTGTTTCTTGCTTTCAGGAAGAAATAATGAATTGGAGGTGGTGGTTCCCCATCACCTGCAGCAGCTGGCCATGTCCACAAGATGTCTCTACTTACTACACGGAGTGATACTTCTAGGAAGCTCATTCTAGTGAGTAAATCTCTTAAGTATTGTTCCTATGAAGAAGCGTCTTTACTGTTCGTTAAAAAGGAGTCGAAAGCATGTGTTTCTAGAACTCTCAGATGGGAACAATTTGTATTCTTTTAAAAATAATAACTGGCTTGTGTGTGGCCAGGGCTGGAACTGTCCCTCTATACTTGGCACACCTTGAATCCTATGTTTAGGTTTAGGTTTGGGCTCTTCACCCTAAGAAGGGCTCTAGGAGCTGGAGTGTGTCCAGACAAGAGCAACGGAGCTGGGACAAGGTCTGGAGCACAAGCACTCTGAGGAGTGGCTGGGAGAACTGGGTGGGAGTCTGCTTGGAGAGGCTTAGGGGAGACCTTCTTATTCTCAATAACTCCCTGAAAGGAGGTCATAGAGAGGTGGGGTTGGTCTCTGCTCCCAAGGAACAAGTAATAGGATAAGAGGAAAAGCCACAGGATGAGCCAGGGAAAGGTTAGGTTGGCCATGAGGAATATTTCTTCCTTGAAAGCTTGGTCCAGGCTGCCCAGAGCAGTCCCCATTCATGGATGCATTCAAAAGCTGTGGAGATGTGGTGTGAAGTACGTGGATTAGTGTGACCAGGCAGTGCTGGGTTAACAGTTTGACTCAATGATCTTAAAGGTTTCTTTCAACCAAAGAGAATATGTGATTCTGCAATACTGTAACTCTGATTTAACAGTAGTTTCCTTTACTATGTAGCTTTGGGAGATTTATACAGTGTCCCACGTTGTAGCCAAGAGACGTTTGTGATTGAATTAATGTTCTAACTGCATTTCCCTTGAAAATGGAGTAGTTTGGGAACTGAAGTGTCCCTGGTTAAATGGGATTCCTAAGAAGTTTGATAAGGCAAGAATCTTAACAGAAAGGAGAATCTATCCTGGAGCTGGATATTTGTTTGTCATCTTGTTCTGATTAGATTGTGGATGAGTTCATGCAGGTTCTGACTATGGGTTTCCTATATTATTTTCTGTATCTTCATCAGAACAGCACTGTGAATTCATAGATTCATAGAATGGTTCAGGTTGAAAGGGACCTTAAAGATCATCTAGTTCCAATCCCCTTGTCATGAGCAGGAACACGCCCCACTAGACCAGGGTGCTCAAGGCCCCAGCCAATCTGGCCTTGAACACTTCCAGGGAGGGAGCAGCCTCAACCTGGCCTTGAACACTTCCAGGGAGGGGGCAACCTGTTCCAGTGTCTCAGCACTCTCATTGTGAAGAATGTCCTCCTGACTTCCAGTCTAAACCTTCCTTCTTCCAGCTGGAAACCATTCCCCCTGCTCCTACCACTCCAAGCCCTTGGAAACAGCTCCTCCCCAGCTTTCTTGTATCCCCTTCAGAGACTGGAAGACCACTCTAAGGTCTCCCCGGAGTCTCCTCTTCTCCAGGCTGAACAGCCCCAACTCTCTCAGCCTGTCCCTGTAGGAGAGGCGCTCCAGCCCTCCACTCATCCTCGTGGCCCTCTTCTGGACACGTTCCAACAGTTCAATATCCATCCTGTGTTGGGGGCTCCAGAACTGTACATAGTACTCCAGATGGGGTCTCACGAGAGCAGAATAGAAGGAGAGGATCACTCCTGGTCCTGCTTCTCTTGATACAGCCCAGGATGCAGTTGGCTTTCTGGGCCACAAGCGAACATTGCCAGCTTTTGCTGAATTTTTCATCCATCAACACCCTTTCTCCTCAAGGCAGCTTTCAATCAGAAACTCTAAATTCATAGGCAGCACTGGGACATTACTTCTAAATAATTTTGATAATTTTTCCTCAAGATGTTTCAGAACTGCAATGACAAGTGAAGTGTTGCAAGGTTTGGCAGTTAATTAGGGAGGAAAGCTATGCAATAGGAAACAGAGAAACCCGCAGTGACAAACATTAGATATTCACAAAACTCCCGTTGAGAGTTGATTCTCTTCATGGATTTTCCTCTTGTCAAAAACCTCCTTGCTTCATGTGGGATGGATGCCCCTATTTTTGTTCTGGAGGTTTATAATGAACACTCAACTTCATCCATAGTGGTTCTCTATTGCCCTGCTGCATCAGTGCTGCTAAATGGGGAAAGGAAAATAGAGTGGGGACTGACCTGCTAGAGAGCAGCACAGAAGAATTGGACCTGATGGTCCTGGTGGCCAGGAGGGTGACCAGGAGCCAGCAATGTGCCCTTGTGGCCAAGAAGGCCAATGGCATCTTGGGGTGGATTGTAAGGGGAGTAGTTAGGAGATCAAGAGAGGTTTTCCCGCCCCTCTCATCTGCCCTGGTGAGACCCCATCTGGAATCTTGTGTCCAGTTCTGGGCCCTCGTAGTTCTAGAAGGACACAGCTGCTTGAGACAGTCCAGTGCAGGGCCACAAAGATGATGAAGGGAGGGCAGCATCTCCCTGATGAGGAAAGGCTGAGGGAGCCGGGTCTCTCGAGCCTGAGGGGTGGCCTCATTAATGTTGATCAACATGGAAAGGGCGGGTGTCAGGAGGAAGGATCCAGGCTCTACTCAGTGGCACCCAATGCTAGGAAAAGGGGCAGCAGGTGCCAGCTGGAACAGAGGAGGTTCCACATCAAGATGAGAAGGAACTTCTTCCCGGTGAGGGTGCCAGAGCTCTGGAAGGGGCTGCCCAGAGAGGTTGTGGAGTCTCCTTTTCTGTAGACATTTCAAACCCGCCTGGCCTGTTCCTGTGTGACTGGATCTAGGGGATCTTGCTGTGGCAGGGGGATTGGACTGGTTCCTTCCCATCCCTAACACTCCGTGAAAAGTCAGACTTACAAGTTGGGGTAGATCTTGCTCTAAGAGAAGCGATTATCAGTGCAGAGAAGATGTTTGAAGCAGTGGTGGAGGAGACAAGCTGAAGGGAATTTACAGCAAGTACCAAAATAAGCTAAAGTAGGTCATCTGGCTTGAAAATTAGGTTCTGGGCAAAAGAAGGGAGAAAATTGAAGGAGATTTGAAATGCAAATTGTGGCATAAGGTAATTTTCTGAAGGTACTGGGAAGGGTAGAAGCAGAGCACAGCACATTAGGGTTTCTGTGTATGGGGCAGTGTTACCACCCAACATAATGTGCTACTGCCAAAGACAATTTGAGTTCTCTGCAGCCTTTAGTGTATTGCCACCTCTGGAAGGAATTTGAATAATAAACTTAGGAGGCTCCCAGCCAGTCTCTTGAGCCCCATTTTAATTGGGGGTGTGTAATAGTGTCTTTGGTCTGTAAACAACGTGTCTTTTGCTCTGAGAAAATCAGACCAAATCCAAGCACAGTGCGTGACTAGAGATGCTGCGATTGGCACAGCCTGAAACCCAGAGCATGAAGCCATCGCAGCTTTCTTCTATGATCAGGAGAATTCTCACAGGTGGCCAAGAAGACCAATGGCATCCTGGCTTGTATCAGCAATAGTGTAGCCAGCAGGAGGAGGGAAGTGATTGTCCGCCTGTTCTGAGCACTGATGAGGTGGCATCTTGAGTAGTGAGTTCAGTTTTGGGCATCTCAGTCCCAGAAGGACATTGAGGTGCTGGAGCAGGTCCAGAGAAGTGCAGCAAGGTTGGGGAAGGGTCTTGAGAACAAACCTTTTGAGGAGTAGCTGGAGAAGCTGGGGATGGTTAGGCTGGAGAAAAGGAGGCTGAGGGGAGATCTCCTTGCTGTCTGCAACAACCTGAAAGGAGGGTATAGAGAGGTGGGGGTTGGTCTCTTCTCACAAGGAACAAGTGACAGGACAAGAGGAAATGGCCTCAAGCGGCACCAGGGGAAGGTTAGGCTGGCCATGAGGAGAAACTTCTTCCTGGAAAGGGTCCTCAGGCCTTGGAAGAGGCTGCCCAGGGAGGGGGCTTGAATTGCCCATCCCTGGCCGTGTTTCACTCTGATGGAGATGTGGAGCTCAGGGACAGGGTTTAGCAGTGGCCTTGGGACAGTTGCATTAATGGTTGGACTTGATGATCTTGAAGATCTTTTCCAATCAAAACAATTCTGTGATTCTATGGTTCTATACTTGTTAAGACCTGATCCAGGTGAAAGGAAAGGAGATGGCTTCAGGAACATTTCTATTAAAAGTGTCTGATCCTATTTAGTGTGTGAATAATGTATGTATCCATCACATACCACGTTTCTTTTCAGTCAGGAAAGCGTGCTTTGTCTGCGCAACCTCGATTCATTCCCATATAAATATTCATCGTGATGCAGTCTTCAACTTCTCATAAACAACCTCTCCAGACTAAGCTGTTTGTTTTGGGAACTCGCTGCTCTTGATGTGAACAGCCAGCAGAGCTGTAAAAGAATTCTCAGCTAGCTATAGGGATTTCTGGAACCTTCTGAATAATTGGATAAAATAATTAAAATCTTTTATTTTAGATTATATTTTTAGATGCTGGTTTTAATGCAAAAAAGCAAGTGAAGCAAGAGAAAGCTGCTGCATAAATGGAGATCATCATGCAAACGTCACTTCTATTTTGATACCAAACAAATTACCCCTTCCAACTTAAACAATAGATTGAATAATAGAATCATGGAAAAGCCTCATTTGGAAGGGAACTCTGAATATCATAGTTCAAACAGGCGTTTTGGAGGCTAAAAGAAACAGGGACGACAATAAATTGAGAATGGAGAAAATTTGGTTCATCAAAGCATTCTTTTCTGCAGTGAAGACTGACGGACTTGTTCAAATCACAATATTCAAGCCCAAAATCAAATTAGACTAAATCAGATTGACAGTTCCTTCCAAGGCTAACCACTTAACGGGACTGAAATAGCTTGCACAAGGGAAAAACCAGTGAAAGCAGGAAATAATTAATCAATGCTCATTGTAAAAACCAAGGAGAAAGAGCAGGAAGGAATATTAGCTTTTATAAAAATATATGGAAATGATGTTGGTCTTAGGATAAAGAGATTGAAGCAGCTTTAACAGATGATGAGGGAAACGTTAGAGGATTCGTATGGCTAGTAAAATGAATTATTATTTCTTGTTACTGAGAAATCCACTCAAGGGTGGAAACCCCAGTGCATTTTTTATAACTCTTGTAATAATTTCTTAGCCCTGTGTTTTCTAGATTCCCAGTACTAATTTAATTTAATTTAACTTAATTGGTTTGTGCATTAACAAGGAAGCAGCTTTCCCATTCTTTTTCTTTCCCCCCTTGTCTTCCTCCTTTTCATTTTTTGATTCATTTTCAAGGCAATAAATTTAGGAATCCAAATTCTCTGCAGCCTTCCCACACTTCTCAGTCTGGGCAACAGCAGAGAAGTTTGAACATCTCCAGATTCATGGCATGGACACTTTTGCATTTCTCTTTGCTGAGAGAGACTGTCCCTGTTGAGCAGCTTGATGCCAAAGCCAAACTCTAGACAGATACGAGCTTTCCTCTCCTCACAGAGTGTAAGCAGAGAGGATCATTTGCTGTCCTCATCTTCTGCTTTTCACTCCTTTCCAGCCTTTATCCCTTCCCTTTGAACAGAAATACCAGGCAGCTTTCAGGAACACAAATATGTTTAAAGTCAAAGTAGTACTAAAAATAGGCTGTAACTAGTCATTTTGTCGTGTTAGTCCTCTGCGCATGCCTGGGTCTTCTTCAGGACCACATACATTTCCCTGCCCTCCTTAGTTGCAGGTGACATCACCACTAGAATTCTACAATTTCTCAGGAGGGAGAAGTTTTCAGTATCACAGAAGATCTCCCACAAGTGAAATCCTATGAGCTGGCAGTCACCAGCAGCTGCTTTACTAGCTAGTAGGTAGTAGTATTTACTAGCTATAAAAAAAGCAGCTTGTTTCTCAGGTTCTTATTATAAAGAGGTCCTACTCAGGTGGTACAAAGGAGGTATGGAAGTGATGGGTAGTTATTTATTAAAGATTTTATTAAATCTTCAAGCTTGTTGTTAAATATTTTTGCAACACAGAAGTGCTTTCGGTCCCTGAATGGCAGTTTCTGCTGAACAGATTCCTGCCGATGGCTGAACTTCATTAACTCTTGCCTTGTTCATTAACATTTAGGTTAAAAACTGGCTGGATGACCAGGCACAGAGGGTGGTGGTGAATGGTGCCTCATCCAGTTGGTGTCCAGTGAGCAGTGGTGACCCGTAGGGATCAGTGCTGGGACCAGTTCTAGTCAGCATCTTTATTGATGAACTGCATAAGAGTTCGAGTCTGCCCTTAGTAGATTCATGGATGACACGAAGTTTAGGGGGGGGTGTAGTGTGTTAATCTGCTGGAGGGGAGGAAGATGCTGCAGAGACAGGGTCCCACACTTCGGTCACAGTAACCCTCAGCAGAGCTACAGACTGGGGGATGAGTGGCTGGAGAGCAGCCTGGCAGAGAGGGACCTGGCAGTGCTAGTTGACAACTGTCTGAACAGGAGCCAGCAGGGTGCCCAGGTGGCACCAAAGGCCAGTGGTATCCTGGCTTGTATTAGCAATAGTGTGACCAGCAGGACTAGGCATGGCATTCTCCCCCTGGGCACTGTGGAGGTCACCTCTCAAGTCTTGGGGTCAGTTCTGGGCCCCTTGCTTCAAGAAAGAGATTGAGGTGCTGAATTGGATCCACAGGAGCAAAGAGGCTGGGGAAGGGACTGGAGGGAAAGGCTGATGAGGAGAGGCCGAGGGAGCTGGGTTTGTTAGCCTGGAGAAGAGGAGACTTAGAGGGGACCTTCTCCCTCTGTACAACTCCCTGAAGGGAGGTTGTAGTCAGGTGGGAGTCAGGCTCTTCTCCCAGGCAAGTAGTGATAGGACAAGACAGCAGGGCTGGAAGCTGATCCAGGAAAGGGTTAGGTTGGATGTTAGGAAGCCCTTCCTCATGGAAAGGATGATCAGACCATGGAATGGTCTGCCTAGGAGAGAACTACAGTCCCCATCCCTGGAGGTGTTTAAGAAAAGACTGGACGTGGCAGTTAGTACCCTGGTGTTGCTGATGTGGTGATAAGTGCTGGGCTGAGATGGGTAATCTTAGAGGTCTTTTCCAGCCTCAATAATTCTGTGATTCAATAGCACAGACTAAATTAGCTATTAGCTCATATTTATTTTTTATTGGAAAGAGTGAAAATATGCACAGAACTTTATTCTTAACAGCATACAATGACACTTCATATTTAGAAAAGAGAAAGAAAATGATAAAAACCCCAATTACACACAAGCTGCTTCAGGGGAGCATTAAAATCCCAATGGATAATAAATATATAATCTAATATATATATGTATTTCTACCCCTATATAGAGTTTTTCTACCTCAGTTTCTCTGCTGTAATGGACAGTGTAATTTCTATTTCCACTCCAGGTATATGAAAAGCAGTAGGGTGTCAAACATCTTCCTGCCTATGCAGCAATGAACTGCTTTCTGGATATTAGTTTCCCTCCAGTGGCTGTTCTGAGTAACTTCAGGTCCAACTTGAGACCAGTTTGAGTTTAATTAAGGGTTAGTTAGGCTGGGTCTGACTGTAGGACACTGCAAATATTTATCCCTTTATTTATGGCCAAATAGCCTTAATGAAGGCTTTCATGTTTTTTAAGTAGGTCTGTCTGAACATCATAAGGTTCAGCAAGGCCAAGTGCAAGGGTTGGGTCAATCCCCAGTGTTAAAACAGGCTGGGAAATAAAGAGACTGAGAACAGCCCGGAGGAGAAGGACTTGGAGTATTAGTGGATGAAAAGCTGGATGTGAGCTGGCAATGTGTGCTTGCAGCCTAGAATCACAGAGTGTTAGGGATGGGAAGGGA